>JARKHS020025692.1:27500-59805 GCA_030143305.2 Amblyomma americanum | reverse complement strand
GGGCATAGCTAGGTGCTTAACAGTTCAATACATAAGTTAATATGGCAAACTGGATTCAATATATGAAGCAAGAATTGCCTGTGTTTGTTCAAAATATCTAGGAATAGTTCAATATAGCCAACAATACGTAATATCTGTGTTAGTTATATTGAAGTTTGACTGCAGTGGTTCGAATGACGCTTTGAAACTACACTTAGTGCATGTAGCCTACAGCCACCAGTGCAAGGTGGCTCTCTCCTGGAACACATACCCACTAGCTTCGCTGCCAAAGGTTGCATTAATGTACATTGCAAGTCATTTTAATATGAGGCAAATCTGTTCTTGGGAAATTGGTTACAAGATTAGCCTATTCATGATAAGGGGCCGTTAGCTTCAGAGCACCTTCCACAGTGGCACTGATGTGAAGCATGCAAGGCATGCCAGGAAAAGAGACCCCAAGCGAGCGGCATGCTAGCAGACCACCACTGCCTGATGCACCGATAGCAAGCATGTTGCTGCAGGAGACACTTCTGCCAGCATGGGTGCAAATTACCCTGGCCTTCGCGTCAGATGTAAACATTATGTTCACATTTTTATCTTTCGCAAGGCCAACACATATCACAGAAGATAAGTTCAAAAGCACAAAGATATTGCTGCATGGTGGCAAAGACTCCACCTAATAGCATTTCTAGGTGAAGACTAAATGAAATGATATATTGTCTGTTTGGGCATACCACATGTTGCATGCAGCTGTTAAGTTCGGTATCATCCTATGAATCATGCCGCGCGAGGAAAACCATACACAAGTGGAAATCAATAGCTCTTTCCAGAGTTTTTTTTTAAATTATTGCCTGTTAAGTTCAGGAAAGCAGCCCTTACACAAGTGTGCATGTTAAAACCCTGTTCCCATCCAGAAGATGTCAAAACTTGTAAGGGAAAGGCCTTACCTGGGGGCACGGCCGCACTGCACTGATGGCATCAATGCTCTTCATGTCATCAAGCATTTTTTTTAGCTTTTTCAGAACCTTTTGAGACTCTGAAAGAGCAGTTTACCAAATTATAAAAAAAACTGTAGTGACAGCATAACACTACATTCTGCCAGCTGTTTTATACAGTATAACAATTTTGTTTGCCTACTATGGTGCCCTACTACAAAACGACATGAATCAGCTACATGGTTATAATTTTTTAGTGTGCCTGCTAAAAGAGCAGATTTGTAACTCTCTCTCTCTAATACTAGCAGCTGTACATTAGACAGTTACATGCAAGTTAACAGTAAGAAAACAGCCATTTCACAGCATACAAAACTAAGAATAAGCTTCAACAAAGCAGCACACCAAGCAAAACAGATGACGCTTCAAAAGTAGGTATATTGGAGATAAGCTGTCAAGCCCATTATACAACCAGGTCAAACTCAAGCTACACTAATAAAGGTTATAACAGCCCTTAACAGCACCGTGATGATCTGACATACCATGGGCAGCCTCCAGATCTTCGTTTCGCCTTTTTACGACATCCAACTCCCTGCGCATGTTCTCACATTGAGAACAAAACTGCAAATGAAAAAAAATTGGACGACACTTAGGTTCCACATTAAGGGTATGGCACGATAGCATTAACGGCTGCCTCCAATGGCCTAAGGTCCTATCTGCAGGCACTGACACTTTTGGACATGGCACAAAAGGCCTCCCTTCAACCAAGTTGAACAAACATGCCTCAGTGGCCTAAGGGTAAAGTGTCCGACTCTGGATACAAGGGTCTGTTTCCCGTCACCTTAATTTTATGTTGAGTGCAATTAATGACTCATATGTGTCATAATGGCACTTAAGTCATGTTGCGACCTTATATTCACAATTTATGCAATGTTTTCATCTCTTAAAATCTGTCGCTCCACATGACACCACAACTACCTTTTCAAGCAATCCGCATTTTCTCGGATGCCGCCGGGTTCCTTGCTGCATGAGAGCCTTAACGCTGACACGTTAATGTGTAATCAAGAAAGCAAGCAGTGCACCTGTAGCTACACATGCGTGAAAGGCAAGACAGATTCCTGTATCTTTTATATCTTTTGCATTTTCTTTCGCTCGATTTCCAGAGGCTATTATAAACTTTATCATTCATCATTTATTCACCCTTAAAGTCCTTCAGGTTGGGGCTTTACATAAGGGCGAGGGAGATCTAAAATATTACAATAAAGATATCAAAAAAGTAATGGTGGGCTGGTGTCCTTATTGGCAAATGGAGGCTGTTAGCTTAGGCAATTGGCTTTTTGTAATTTATTGTTGTGGACACCACATGTATTGCACTGTGCGCAAAATGGCATCTTGCAAGATATATTAATGAGGCAATTAAATCACACATAGTCGGTACTATGTAGAGGTGAAAAAAATTCAAACGGCACTTAAGGCTGCTAATGTGCAGCAGTAGAAAATGAAACGCACTGAAAAATGAAACGAAGATGCGCCTCTGAACGCAAATTCGCAAACGCTGAATCCACAGAGGTCTGAGTGAAACATACCGGCACTCAATTCGAATACCTGTTGCGAGCTGGCCTCCAACTTAACAAAAACACATGTTATCGGTGGTATGCACTGGCGTGCAGCCGTGCAGGTATAACATCGGCACTTCAGTTATCACAGACTAGAGGGCTAGTCAGAAAGATGAGGTGTACTGCCTGTCATGCCGGCAATGATATGAAGAGAACACACCGAATATCACGACAATGCCATGCATCCTGCCAGGGTGCCTCAGTGGTTAAGGCGCTCAGATGCCAAGCCTGAGGACCTGGGTTCATGGAAACTGATTGAAGAGCACAAACAGGACGCAAGAGAACAACATAGACACAAGCGCTGACTAGGAACCAAATGATTTACTGCGGGAGGGAATCCTGCAATATAAGCAAGCTAAACAAAAAGCATCAAATATCAAACGCAATAAAACATTTGGTTGCCAGTCAGTGCTTGTGTATGTGTTTATCTCTTATGCCCTGCCTGTTAGCACTGTTCAGCCGATTACCATCAACATGCAACAACCAGCCCGATTAAGCCTTCTCTTGAACCCGGGTTCAATCCTATCCACAGAGGCTGCATTTCGATGGAGGTGAAACACAAGGCGCCCGCGTACTGAGCGATATCACTGCACGTTAAAGAACCCCATTAAGTCAAACTTAAGCCGGAGCTCTCCACTACGGCGTTCCTCAATGCCCATGTCCCTCTGGAATGATTGAAACTCCATATACCATATCAACCATTCATACCACGACCGTCCCATGCACTGCCTGCAAATGTGCACGCATGGGCACTTCTCAATGAAATCACGTGCGCATTCGGTATGCATCGCGTGCACAGTCCAGATAAAACAGCACTGAATATTTCAACGCAAGTACCACTTTTTACGTCCTTCGCAAAACAGCACCATAAAAACAATGCGGCGCGACTAAGTGCCTCAATAGCCCAAACTTTCTCAACGCTCTACTCGATACGATGACAGCCATCGGCACAATTCCTAAATTCTGGGCAGTGCACCATGCCACTAACCTCTTCATTAGGGCTGCATTCAAGCGACTCGGTCATGACGTCGCCTTCGTCCCTTAACCCAGCTGAAGCCAGGCGCGCGCGCTTCGTCTCCAGTACGCGCGCTTTGCCTGGAACAAATAGAACAGTAAATACTGACAAGAAGCAGAATAATTCAAAAACTGCTAACATGAGGAAATTCGTCACCACTTACCAATATCCAGGACCTCTGCGGGAGCAGGTGGTTCACTGTCCTTCCACGTGAACAATTCTATTGTGCCGCGCACATCATCGATGGCGCCGGGCTCCGTCAGCAGGCGGAAGCCGACGGCCGTATTGACCATAGCACGTATCGGATATACGTCCCACTTCTCTTCTTGTGTCCACTTGATCAGAATATGGTCCATGGCAAACTTCTAAAGAGGCTAAGACAGAGACGCACACGCCTAAATCTGACGTGACGAGCACCATGCACGCGCTTTTTGTCAAATTATCTGGCTTGTATTGGCTAGTGGCTACACAAGGCGACAAAGCCACTGGCAAGGCCGATGGTGAAATGTAGCCTCTGTGAAAAAAATATTTTAAGTTGACCTATATTTCATAAATTATTCTTTACTATTCAAACAAAAAAACTGAGTTTTTAAAAGTAACTAACGTTTGATGTTTATTTGCTTTTTACAATATTTTTTGCTCTTTCTGCTCACTTTCGGTTTCGATTATCAATTTTTGCCATGACCGCTACCTTTAGATGTTCAATTTTTTACACAGGCTTTACAAGCACCAGTCATGTTGCTGACTACAGTATACTAAGTTTATTTGTAGCAAGGAAAATGCTGCCGAAATTAAGCAATTCTCGGTTGAGGTGCCGAAATATCTTCCCGTGAGGTGCACAACAAAAAGAGAAGTACTGCGAGTCTTTCCTCGTTCTTTAAAAATCACGAGTGCGTACCTTGCGTACTCTGAATGCTCTTATCGAGGCAATCGGTACTCATAGTGCGCGGGAAAGCAAATACCGTAAGTTACAGTATGCAGTCCCCGCATCCGGTATGTTTTGCATGAAAACCTGTTAAGTCTATCGTTTTATGCCCTTATGCGGAGTATGAGTGTCCCCTCCAGTTTTAGTGCGCTAAAACAAGGCCCCAAATAAGCACAACGTACACTAAGCGCGCCTATATTTCATTTCGCCTAACCATTGCTAAATCGTCAGTAATTTTTTTTATGGTTCTTCCGCTTCCGGTACGTTACCTACAGGGTCCAAGTGTGCAAACAGCGCATAAGAATATATGTGCAGCAACGGCGCAAGTATCACCAAAAATCTTGTCTTAGAATAAGCATTGGGAATCTCATGCCATATTCGGGGTCCAAGAAAAATCATGCTGCTCAGTCTGCGCCTGTTGACAGCCTCAAAGCGGAAATGTTCAGCTCTTAAGCATCCCAGTCAATATTTCTTTGATCTATTTTTATTTATTCATTTTGGTTGGCACAAACCCACAAACACCGCTAGATCTTGCTCGGAGTTTACCCATCGGAATTAATAGTGCTTTCGCAATAAAAACTACGTGAACGTGACGTACGTGATATATTGGTTCCCCATGCAAGCAGCCAGCATATTTTTTCCCCTTAGCCTTTAGTGAAATGTTACGCAAGCGGAGGTGAAAATGTGGTCACTGATCACGCCATCATTGTGTTCCACGGTATTATAAAAGCAAGTCCGGAACCAAGGTTCCGGACATGATTTTAATACTATGGAACACCTGCGCGTCGATCGGTCTGTTTGATCACGCTAAGATGTAAACCTTTTTACGCCATATGTGAAAAGTTTTTAAAGTATGACAGACAGGTCACAAAATGTGCCGTTAATTAAATATTTATTCATATAGTGCACGGCGCAACAATCTATTGGCGCAGTATATACCGCAATGGCTTCATATAGTCGTGCCAGTTGGAGGGTCCAAAGGGCAAATATGTCATAGTCTTATACGAAACATGCTGTGAATCCTCCAGCTGGCAATCTCATGCATGAGGTTGCTTAATTTTAGAGTAAACCATTAAAACGACTACATTTTCACCTTTGTCCGAGAAAATGGCTATCTCAAACTGGGGCCCGATTACTGCAGCGTGGAGGCAGAAGAGAGTCGAAAAAAAAAATAGCTGCGAAAAGATTGAAATAGGTGCTCCGCGGCAACCACGTCCGCCCTTAAGTACATGTGCGTATGGAATTCCTTGTTGCTGAAGACGAACTTTCCGGCACCGGGAGGTTTTTGGACATTCAGCGATACGTTGGCGCACTTTGGAAACGGGACGTTTGTACGCCTCATGATTAGAGCGATCAAGCAACCCGCGTGAATTCTGAAACGTGTGTGCTTGCTAACAATGTCTGACGCGGTCCAACACTTAAAGCCACCACAGCAAAACGTGCATACGAAGGAACTGACCCCGGAACTAAGGAAAGGATAAGGGCTTGTTTTCGTTTTAATTTGTGGTGTTCATCAATGAGAAATTACTACTGTAATCAGTTTATTCCTGAAAGATAACTGATTAGAAAGCAACGATTTTTGACAACCCACTAGCAGTCGCGATTGATTTTGTTCGCACCTGTCAGTGCGGCATAATTAAAGCAGAGCTGGGCTAGAGCAAGCTTATGGCATACAGAGCATAACTATAGCACCTAACAGCAAGAACAGGCCTAGAAACAGACCACAAACGCTATAGTGTTTGTGGTGTCTTTTTTCGGTCTCAGTTCTTGTTGCTATACGCTCTAGTTGTTATGCCCGCTGTGATTCAGCGGTTAGTGCATTCGTGTATTGAACTCGATCAGTATCGAATCCTGGCCTAGGCGCGCGCCCGCTCTTGATTCGATGGAGGGAAAACACAAAATGACGGCGGCGGTCTCCTGTACGCCATCGGTGTACATACACCCCCTGTCAAAAGTACACAGCGCAAGGAGTTTGCTTGTGAAGCCTCCAGCGTGCCTCGTAATGCATCCTCAGCGACCGCAATCACTCTAAAGAGGAATGAATGGCTTTGCGTCCTCAATCCTCCCAAGGTATGGAGTGCTCGATATGCTAGGCAGCCACGCTAAACAGCTTAGAAACAAACCCATTGGGCTGTATACACTTTTGAAGGGGGCTGCACGTTAAACAATACCAGGTGGTCGTAATTAATCCGATTCCCCCGTAAGGCGTTTTTCGCAGCTCACGTGCCGCTTTGGCACGTTAAACCCTACACACCGCCTAACCAATTCTCACTGTATTTGTGCAACAAGAGCATGCAGAGACTACGTATACATGAAATTGACGAAATTGAACTTTTTTGTGTTGTTAATAATGGGCATTTTTCCTGCGATGCCCTGCAGATGCGCATAACTACCTCGTTCGCAAATTAGAAGAGCGTATACCATCTTAAATTGCGACCGAGTTCGCTGCGCCTGTATTCTTCTGCGAACGACATTTTCTAAGCCAGACGCGACATACTGCAGAACAATATAAGTATGTGCAGTGCTAGCCTCTCCTAAGCGCACGTAGGCAAGTAGGCCACGCACACACCGACCTCGAGCGAGAACACGCGGCAGCCTCCTTTAGCCCAGGGGAGGCTCACCGCCGAAGCGATGTACTGCGCGACAGGCGTGTCCACAGGTTGGACAGATCGCACACATGGCTAGAAGAAGCTAGCACTGTTTTTAACAAATCTTTAAAATCCAAAGAGTATTGTGAAAGGGTTCATAATAGCGACACCCCGTCGCATTCCTTTTCCAGAGGGCAAATCTGTAGTTGCGACTGGCGGCCTAAGGCTCGATACTGTTTAAAGGTCCATTCACTCAAGCTGTGCTGTGGAATGTGGATGTCAATCGCAGTACGTTCACTGTGTGTGCAGCGTGCTGCGCCCGGATTGTCGGTGACGTGTACATTGAGAGTTCAATTTGTACATATATACACGCATGCAGCTCGAGTTAAAACGAATGGAATGTGCATCCTCGGCATTTCATTTTTGCCTGCATTAAAATATCTACAAGACTGCAATTTCATGCATGTATGCAAACCCACTGTCAATCAACTACAACAGCAAATGATCAAATCAGAAGTTAATTGTCAGCACTGCACTCAAACTCAAGGACGCTTGAAAACCACCGCGTGTTCTCATTTTAAGTCGATGCGTGCGGGGACCACGGCCGCGTAAAAAATTCTAGCACTGCATCGAACTGTTGCCCTGCAGTCCGATGCGTCAATTGTTGAAAAAAATGCCGTTCTTAGAGGAACACCAGTTCGTGCAGGGCATACCCGCCGCAAACACGCCAGGAATGTGTGCCCTGGAAAAAGGCACGAACAAAGAGAGGAATTTAGGAGAAAGATGACTGACACCAATCAAGTTACTTTTTGGAAAAAAAAAACACGTTTCTTCATCGTGTGACTATGGGCGAGGCACAGCTTGGCTTTTTAAGCCCTCGTGTGGAACGCTTCCGGGTCAGTGGCCGCAAATCATGAATGTAAGAAGAGGGAAGTGTCCCCACGGAGGGATCAACATTCTTCCGTGTCTGTTGGATGTACCATGAAGGGGGGGGGGGGGGGGGCAGTGTGAGGCCATTGAAGCAGCTAACATGCCAGCTGCATCCGCTAGCACAAAGATCATTTGACTGGCCAACGATAAAGCGCAGGAATAAATCACAAATATTTTTTTTATGGGGGGAGTCGCATTCCGATTTCAAGCATCGCAGTCCCGAAAGTGCAAAGGGAAAGTGCAAAAACATGGAGGAAGAGAGCAGAGGACGAGTCACACCTCTCCTCGACACCTGCTGTTCCTGTCGGAAAGTTAATTCGAAACGCATGCTGTCGCATACACGTACACGCGCTATTGGAGGCATAGCAACTGGACAGCTCAAGATATTCTCTGCCTATGGCATCAGTATTACACATGTATGGAGCGCGTTAAGGGAGTCAATAAAATTCATACGCAAAAGGGCTGATTATGATTCGTAATTAATGCATTTATTACACTGTCTATAACATGCGTATCGTAGTCGTAGAAGTGAGTCTACATAGCGAAGGCATGAAGGCCTATAACATATTATGCACGACATAAGCTCTATAGATTTTGACTAGGCATGAAGTCTTACTGAGCTATTTTTATAGAGCCCCTTTTGACTTCGAAGTGAGCGAGTTCGTATAACGAAGTCACAAAACGGGCTCTATAAAATCTGGGACATTATGAAGTCTTACGGGGCCAGTTGTATAGAATCTGTTTTGACTGCAAATAGAGCGAGTTTTTATAGGAAATGCACGACATAAGCTGTATAGATTTTGACTAAGTATGAAGTCTTGCTGAGCTATTTCTATAGAGCCCCTTTGGACTTCGAACTGAGCGAGTTCGTATAGCGAGGTCACAAAACAAGCTCTATAAAATCTGGCACATTAGGAAGTCTTACTGGGCCAGTTCGATAGAATCTGTTTTGATTGCAAATGGAGCGAGTTTTTATAGAGAATACACGAAACAAGCTCTGTAATTTCTGACTCATTATGATGTCTTACTGAGCTATGTCTATAGAGGCTCTTTTGACTTCGAAAGGAGCGACTTCTTATAGTGAAGGCATAAAACAAGTTCTATAAGGTTGACTCATTATAAAGTCTTATTGAGCCAATTTAATAGAATCTTTATGGACTGTGAACACAGCTGAACTTTATAGTTAGGTCTCATTACAGAATACATAGACTGCTTAATGAGCTGGCTCAATAGACAGCGAGTCCCTATAGAGATCCTTTAGAATCATTACGCTCTCTATACATGTTCAAAAGAAACTCGAAGTCCATTTTTGTAAGGGTTGCTACCTTTCGACGTCACCACAACCTTCCCTGATGGGCCACCCTGATTGGTCGATAGAGGTCATGTGTCGTTGTGGCGTCATCACAACCTGTCCGTGTGGTTTTGAGCAAACTAGCTTATATATAGGAACCTAGAAATCATTAGAGTTGATGTCAGGAGCAAACAGAGGCCGTCCGGTGTCACGAAATCCGCTTACTGATCGACAGTGGTATGACATCACAAGGTGACATGACTCCCAAAGTAGTTGTGACATCACAAGGTAACGTGACCCTCACAGGAAAGTTGAAATAGCTTCGGCAAACGTGAAATCTAATGCTATCGCATTCCACCCTAATATCACTTAAGCGTCTAAGACAGTTTCTTTTTGGAGGGAGGGGGGGGGGGGGCCTTGTTACTGCACAAGTTCGAAAAAATAAACAGTATTTGTTTCACTACGTCCACTTCCAATTTTTCCCGAGTGCTGTCACTTCTACGTGGTGGTATGAAGAACAAATTTCTATATTTCTAATTTAATAGATGCTAAAGTGAAATGTTTATTTTGCTACTGTTTACCTGCGACTGGCAGCTCCTAGTGTGGATTTGAGACAGCGGTGTGCTTATCACAAAAGCATGCCGCTGATAGTCTGTGCGTGGTACGAACATGCAAAATAAACCGTTTATATTTGTTTCCCGAGTAATACGACTTATGAGCTAGCCGAGCTATCTTCCTTGCAAGCAGGAAGCAGACTCTAGGTTATGCCATGCAGTACGTTTACAACCCTATTTGTACGCTATCCCGTAATTATACACGTTGAGCGTTTTTATCCTTACAAGTGCCTGTAGTAGAAACCTTGCAGCGCATTCTTGCTGCACTCGGAGAGGTAGGGATGAATTCCTCCTTTCATTGATGATGTTAAGAATCCGCCAGTTGATGGACACCTTCTGGTGAGCCGCGAATCTTTACTGGCTCCCAACCTGAAGAACGAAAAGACACGTATTCTTCGCGGTTAAATGGTTTTCTATGCGAACTTATGAAAACGTTAAAAATAGAAAGAAAACAACATATAGAACAGATGCAATGAACTTGGCACCATGCCTAAAGAACAAAACAGAACGTCCGCAATGCCAATGCTTTTAATTATTCCCGTTTTCCTCATATGTAAACAGTAGAAACCGAACAATGCTATTATTTCTTGTCTAAATAATAGTATTGTTCGGTTTCTACTGTTTACGTATGAGGAAAACGGGAATCAAGAATAGCATTGGCATCACGGACCCGAAAGTGAATCCTTTGTGCCCTCACTGTGACGAGCTCTGTTCTCTATCGCACATGGTGTGGGCTTGTCCTCACAGTCCCCTTCTCACCTGCACCCCCACTAAAGAGGCTTGGGAGACCTTCCTCCTCGAGTGCTCGAGTGCGACGGTGCAAGCTACCCTCGCACGCCGGGCTCGCGAGGCGGCGGGATCTTGCCTGCATCCCGGACTAGGGACGTGGACCAAGAAGATGTCTGCATTAACCAACAGCGCCGGCTTATCCTCGCTGTTTCCTTAATAATAGAGTGCTCTCTCTCTCTCTCTCCCCTTGTCCAAAAAAAACTTTCTCTTTGATGCGGGTTACGCCTGGGCTACGTCACTACATAAATGCATATGTTGTGCTCGCGCTCCCTTCCTGCTGTTGAGTTCGGCGAATTTGGACATGGGGGAGGATTCCCTGAAAACCACCGCGAAGGTGAATGAGCCCTCTGGAAGAAACGTGGCTGCAGGAATGTCGGAAGCAGCGACGATAATAGCGTCCCCACGTGTTCGAACAGGTCATCAGACGACGAAGTACAAGATCAGTGTTGTCCTCTTCAGTCACGCTGGGGTTGAACAACTGCCCGAGTGCCGCGCCTTCGACAGAATTTCCGCGTTCCGGTCATCAGTACAAGATCTTTAAACCCCTGCTGGGAGACAACCCGCATTCCTGTGTCACGCAGGCGCTTTCCTGTTCCACATGGGCGCGGTCCGGACACACGTGCGCGCCCACCTGGAGGCCGCGTGGACGACAACGTGACCGGGTCCTGTTCCCTTTCCCTCGACCGAGCTGCGAGAGAACATCAGGACCGCCCTGCCGTGGGTGGTACCATCAGTGCCATCGTGTGACTGGACATCATTCTTCGAACTGTATTCCCCAGCTAAGGATCTGAGGAATACGAAGAGTATTTAACGAGCTGCTGGTTTGGTACCAGAGGAGAGCCCCCTCCTTGAGAGATACCCTTTGCTGGGAGAGACTCCCGAATGCTAAGAAGCTCCCTTTACTGAGAGGCACTCTCAGTTGCCCTTACTTGTACAATATGTAAATAGTCTTTGTATAAAGTTTTCCAAGTTTTCTTCCTCCGATCGTCCTCGTCTTTTCTCCGGCCCAGTCACGCTACCTGAATCCCAACAATGTGCAGTGCCAAGTTAATACAAAAAAGCTATGCTTTTTTCTGCGGTGGTTAGTGGCGTTTTGCTAACACCCTTGTCTCTTACATCGTCAGCGTTGGAATGGGTGACAGAGTTCGGTCAAAATATTCATTTCGGGCTGGCGTCAATGAAATGCAAGATTAGTGTACAAGTGTATGCGGATAACCCTCGCCACCGCGCCTCAAAAAAATTTAATATTAAAAAAGGACATAAGAACCACTGTTTGGAACTTTGTTAAAGGAGCTATTTAAACTGCCTTTAAATTTCAGCCATCGTGTGTGCGTGTGCGTGCGTGCGTGCGGTGTGTGTGGTGAGAGAGAGAATTCTTATCCTCTCGCGACACCCTCTTCCTTCCACAGTAAACCTCACGGCGATCATTATGGCAGCCATTCTCCGGATACGCATTCTTGCGCTCTCGCCATACTCTCTTTCTGCCACGATAACCGCGCCCAGGCGGCTGCCGAAGCAACCACCCTTTGGTTACGCATTCTTACGCTTTCTTCATAGCCTCCTCCTTCCATGGTAACTACAATCTGAGCGGTTCCTATGGCAACCAGCCTCCGGTTAGTCACTACTACTGCGTCGCAAAACCCTGAGAACAGGCACTTTATGGCTGTCGCTGTAAAACGTGCGGCTTTGAAAAGAAGTCACATTTCAAAAGGCATATATTTCTGCCCAGTCGGCTCAAGGGCAGTTTTATTGTATCCAAGGCATACTCCCAAGGTAAATACGACGTTTACTTACAAAAGCGCGACCTGAAGGGCCATAACTGTTGCTCCATTGAAGGTTTCGCCATCGTCATGGGCAATACCAGCCGCCTTCGCCATTTCAGTTCCAGCCGAAAAACAAATGGTCTTCGGCACTGAAAGTCCTAAGGTGCATAAATATGTACTTAGTATAGAATGCTAGGGGTAAACAGGCAGCATTTTTTTGGTGTTTATTCACACGGCAGGGTTCGCTCATATGCATGTAATGGAGAAGAAAAAAAATATCGTACATGCTCGTCTCTTTTTTGTTCGGTCACAACAGCAGCCGTTAGCCGGTGTTGGTGTATACAATTAAAACAACCATATCTTTAGAAACGTATAGAGTGCGCAGAGAATCGTGTAGCCCCCTCCGCATACGTGGCATAGGTAGGTAGGAGGAAGGGTTATCTATGTTCCCTGGCAGGGCCTTGAAGGGAAAGAAATAGTATTAGAAGCAGTAAGTAGCCTCTTTATAAATGGGCTTCTCTGGGAGTTTCCGGTTCAATACATAGATTCGTCTTTAATCTATCCGAGCGCAAAGCTCATACTCACAATCTAATGCGGTACCTAGGAAGAAATTTGTTGAATCCATCAGCCGAGTCCCTATTGCGTTCTCTCCGAACTATGGGGACGTCATAAGCAAGGAATTCAGAACTTTGGCTGACAGAGATGAATCTTAGTAAATTTTCCAAGCTACCATATGATTAAGTAGGTTCTTCAAGTTTTTGTTTGACCACGAGACTCTTTAGAGCAGTTTTAAAGAACACATGTAAAGCAAGCCTTTGCCCAATTGCCGAATGTAAATTTGGTCGGATCCATATTTTAAAGATGCAAGCAGTTTTTGTAGACGATTAAAGTATCATACGCGCATCCATTTTTATATTTCATATTTTCGTACATTTCTGCACACTCCAAACAAAACAATGCTCCCACCATTGTAAAAATTATTGAATTTTGCTATCATTATGATAAATTGTGTGGAGTTACGGGAAATTATTCACTAGTGCATTATCTCGTTTGAGTTTTTTTTTTTGCATCAGACCGACATAATAAATTTTTGATGTGTTTTTGATTAACTTGTCTGATGGAAGAGCAACTTAGGTTTCTAAAAGCACAAGTGATGATGCCTGAAGACATCGGAGTAGCACCTCCCGTCACTGCATGAAATCAGAGTACTCTTCCTTTATTTACCTTTCGCGGAGTATTTTAAGCAATGCTTATTGAACATTGGCTCAATTTTTTTTAAACTGCGAGGCGCTTAAGCTGTTAAGCTGCTCCGTAAAGGGCATCATGCGACAACGATTCTTCTTGCCCACGCAGATACGACCATTACTTCCTCTCTCACAGGCACAATCATTATGTGAAAGACCACACGGCATACATATGAAGCCCCGTTTTAACCAAGCCGTACGAACGTGTCTGCGTGGCGTAGCGGTAGCGTGTCTAACTCTCAACCCGAGAGTCCGGAGGTCACGGGTGTTCGATGCGCCGCTAGTGTGGCTGGTGCCATCTAAGGGAGCCTCTTAATCATCTAATCCTAAGTTTTCTGCCAAACCGCCGGCAACGCCGTCACCGCCTTTTCTGCGTCACGGGGCCTTTACGCTTTTGCGTAAAACATTGCTGCCACGCAAAAAATGCGTTCAAGACAAGAAAAATGTACCACGCAGCTAAGTGAATACTGTAAGTGGTTGGCTGCATTGCACGAGCGTGCAAGGCACAAATAAATCAACATCACTGCTGTCACCTCGCCCCATACATCAGCTAAATAGTCGCAAGCGATGACGTTGTGGTGAGTGGCGTTCACAAAGAGTGTTAGAAATCGCTGGCAAGGAATAGCAAACCGTAAAAGAGGAGTCATAGGACATGCATGATTTCCCACTATTCTTTCTCGCCCTTACCTTTCCAGTCTTTTGTGAAACTGTCTTCTCTCGTCTTCGTCTCAATCCTGCAAAGCAGGGTGTCAGTTCGTTAAAGTAACAGGCCGCTGTCTAAGCAAGTGCAAGGTTCAAATCATATTTAACGCTGTATAAGTCACGGAAACAATAAAAGCAAAGTCAACGACATGACAATCTGTTCTTTTTGCTCCAATCTCTGGGGCATGCGGCTGATGAAAATTATGCTTCAGTATCTTAGCACCCTCTAATTCGTCTATTAGCCCAGCACCGCTCGTTGTGTGCCATGAGTGCAATTAATTTGTGGCGATCAGTAAATGTGAAAATACAAGTATCGCCTGAATTAATTGAATGCTATTAATTATTCTGACTGCCTCCTTTCACATGTCTGTGCAGTGAGCTCTCGGGGCTCGAAACCCTAGGTCTTGTCACTAAGAACAATACTTGCTCCTGCAGCTCCTAGGAGCTGCGCCAATTCTAACAACGAGCGATAATTAGGCCTCTTTAAGTATTTCCTTATTGAAGTAGCACTTTGATATAGCAACAGCCTTTCTCCCACTGGCTGAGACGCTGTCGTTGTTTTCCTTTCCTCCCAGATCAAACGTGCTCTCCCCGCAAATCACTGTTTACCTCTCAACATTCGTGCAAGATAAGCACCGGCTGTTCTGACGTACAGGATAAGGTTTTTGTGAACTACAGATGGATATGGCCTTGAGTTATTCTGCTTGTAATTGCTGCACAATACCGACGCTTAAAAAGTAAGAATGTGAGCGGTACAGCTCTGCAACTTAGCAGACTTTATCACGACGCATAAAAGCACTGACAAGGTTCTAAAACTGCCATCTTTATCACATCAAGGCGATTTCGGTGGCAAGGAGGAATTTTAGAAAATGGCGAGCACCCCCTCTCTTAATTGCTCGGTTCTTAAACCAGGTGCAACACGGTTCTAGAGAACCGTCTGGCAACGCTGCCCTCTTGAAAGAAGCGAGCATGGCCCGAATCTTGGCATCGGTGGCGCTCACACGCACGCACGCACACACACACGCACACACACACACACGCACACACACACGCGCGCACGCAGTTGAGTCCACATATAACGACCACAGGTGTTACAAACGCTCGCTTATTATCAAAGAGGGCGGTGCTACTGTCGAGATATGCATTAAGTCAACGGCAATTCGTCCCAGATACAGTGAACTACTGTGGCCGCACCATTCGGTTAGGCGAAAGAGCAATTGTCGTGAACTCGCCCCGCAGTTCAAACACTCACGTTTCCAGCGAGCGCGGAGACCAAAGACCGCCTCTTAGCAATGCGACACCATTTCGGAAAGAACATGGCGACTCAAAAAAGCAATAGCATGGCAGTATTTAAACCAGATTACCGCCGACGAAGCCCGCTCTGATAGCCTAAAAGGTAAATAAGTCCGTGCGTACCGGCTGGGCAAAAGCGTCTAAGCTGGAAGCAGAAACACTGAAGACAGTGCCGAAAGCAAAGCTACTGCGAACAGTCATGTTTGAACTAAGCGTAGCGATTTGAGAAGTTTGAATGCCTTGCTGGACATGCTGGTCACGTTGCACACGTCGCTTTCCGAGCCGTCTCTCCACCTTTTTTGCTGCTATCACTTAGAGGCATTGCGCGGACAGCAGGCAGTGCAGCTGTGCGCACGAGCACTGCTTTCGTCGCTGCATGGGTCCAAGTACGACAGATGACGCTGTCGAAAACCCAAATGATCAGACGCTTGTGAGGCTGCGCAGCTTTTCGTTGATGCACAGCTGGTCATATGTCGCCTACGGTCATTTCGTTTGTGCGCACGCGAACAACCCATAGCCATGCTCAGGCGAAGCCGTCGTATGCGAAGTAAGACCACTTCCCGACCGTCACGAAACTGATTAAGCTGTTCGACTTACGACAAGCTGATGTGACTGCTTCAACCACGATTACTTTTATCGCATCTCTGCACTGTTGGCAGCAATCGTCTCGGCGGGAAGAATGTGACCGCGCTTGAGAGCTTGCAAAATGCCGCGATAGGGTCTGCTTTGAAGAAATGGATGTCGATAATCCAATTTTTTTAAGTAACAGAGGCCCGTTTTGTCTAACTTCGGATTTTTGGCGGCAGTGTGGGAGGTCCACTTACTACCAACATCGGATACAGCGAACGCAATTCATGTGATCCTCAGGTTTGTTATAAGTGGGCTTGACAGTACATCCCGCAAACACCGCGTGATGAACCCTGCATAGATGACAGTCCGGCCTTATGTGTCGCGCTGGAGTCAGAGCACAACCTTTGCGAATGCTACGTAGCTGCGTGCCTTAAGCCCCGTATATCCCCTGGGTCAGAAACGTTGGCTTCGGCACAGCACAGGGATCTTAAATGGCTTATAACTGCATTTTCTTTGAAGAGTCGCTTCGTATATTAAGGAACTTTTCTTGGTGGTCCTGTAGACAACGCTTCATGAGCGAGGCTGCTCAGCCACCGGGCTCCCAAAAGCACATTATACGCGGAGGTGCCACTGAACACTTATAAAAAAATCCCTTACTGTGTAGCTGCTGCACCAAACGAAGAGAAGAAGGCACCTTTCAGACGAAAAACAAAACGTTGTAACTCTATAGCGGTCTTCGCAAGCACTCAGTGTTATTTTTGTTGTCCTTATCATTAAGACGTGGCCATGGCCTCGTGGTAGGGCACCCATTTCGGCTTCGGGAGGTGTTTGGTTCGACTCCCACTGCCGGTCAGTTCCTCAAAACGGGCAAAAGCTATGCCCTGGCCTGGTATTCGGCTTGCTAGGGTTGCATGACTCTTCAAACGAGCCTGTACCTTCAAATCCCGTCACTGTGGGCTTGAAATAGACTTCATAAACCACAAAAAATCGAAAAAAGGGCCACAAGTTGGGCTCCTACCGCACGAGGCGTATTTATGGTTGCTTGACGGCGGAACTTCTTCAAGGCAATGGTTTGGTCCATGACACTTTTCCCAAGCATCTCACTCTTGAAGAACGCAGCACCAGGCTGGGGGAAATGTTGTACCCATTAAAAAACCGGTGGGTACCCGGCAGCACTGCGGATCGAGCCCAGCACCTCCCGAATGTGAGGCGGATGCTCTACCACAAGGAGACGCTTCGGTCGAAGGCGCATTAAACAAATAAGTTCACATCCCGTCAAAAGTCTTCAGGCCACAGGGTTTGTTTTCAGTCGTGTGGTGAATCATTCAAGACACCCGTTATTCTGTAAACTTCTGAAAGGCGAGAGGAGCCACTAGCTGTGCAGAGCCTTTTCGCATTTACGATTACCGTGAATGTTCCACCTGGCTGCTCAAAAGCAAACCTTCTGGCCGAAGACTTTCGACCGTGAATGTACCTGTCAGTACACAATGAGTATTCAGACAAACTTAGAACTTCTGGGAATAGTTTTCTTGAATTACGGGAGACGTGATCAGTTTCACGAGACATGCTGAAGAGGAACAGCGATACAAGGTGAAACTCTGCCAGTTGCAGTCGCAGGTTTACAGAACAACAAAACTTTATACAGCAGACATACAATACAGATAAATTACGTTTAGGACATATCCGAGAGAAATTACATCTTACAGATAGAGATTTCCAGCAACAAAAGGCCCATACAAGAGAAAGTCAACACAAATTATTCGCCGGGCACTGCGAGAGCCCCTCGCCAGAGGCTGTAATGTTCACCCCGATGAAACTGGTTTCAGAATGGCGTGCGTTTTTTTCCTCGTTAAAGTAGCTGAGCGGCAATGAAGTGGACCCGGGAGTCGTTCGGCAGATTTCGGTAACGATACCTCTGCGCGGGACCTAGTTACCAGTTACCATATTCTCTTTTATGCCCACCGCGTCGTTTCCTTATTTAGTTCACAGGCAGGGCGCCTGGGAAACACAGCCCTAGAGCGTATAAACGCTCTGTCCCCCTCTCGCCAGCACGCGCGTCGCGATTGGTCGGGTCAGAAACAGACTTCGAGCATCTGAATCATTTCTGCACCTGCCGGAAGCCGCAGCCCCACAACTATGCGGAGCGGACATCGCAGTAAAAAAAAAATGGGGGGGATTTTTTTTTTTCGAGGAAAGAAACCGCCGGAACTGTTTCGCGTAAATTTGGGCCCCTCTAAGGAATGAAAAAGGGAGTGAAAGCAAGAAGATAATAAGGCTCCAAACTGGAGGGCTCCGTATGAATATAGAAAGCCTGGGATCCTTAAACTTGCGTCGACATCGCACAACACACGGCCGCATTTGGCATTTCGTCCGCATCGAACCAAAACTGACAAAGCAGTCCACTCGCTGGCTGTAGCCTGCAACTCGAGGAATTCTTGCTGTCATTTGAAATGTTTCGACGTCTCGAGCGAGCGCGCATCAGTTCAAGGCGCGCCGGCTCCTTTAAAGCGCGTTTATATTTTCGTTTGTACCGGCAAGTGCTTCTTTTGCGTGCAAAATCAGCAGCCTCTTAGGCATGTATCTGCGACATTTCTAGGATTTTATCTAAATAAACAGAATTTTCTACTCCTCGCCTGGTCACGCTACTACAGATATGAAATCAGTTGTTTCCCCAGTGTCCAAAACGAACTTATTGTCGACGCTATGACTTTATAACTTTTGGAATCATCAGCTAAGCCCTACCATGAGCATTTTGAAGCATTCTACCATCGTGAAAAACGCACACATAGATGGGAAGGAGGGCCGACAATCGCGGAAAGTAGGCGCCTTTCCTGTCGCTTTCTCTCCCATCCCTATGTCTTTTACGCTGGTTGAATTTTCTAAAATTTATTGACCGGCTCCCCCACATTTCTGCTTCAATTAACTCCATAAGCAGTACAAGTGGACTCCTTTGATGGCTGCAGTATGGAAAGAACGGTAATGGTAACATCTAACCATATTTTATGAGCTACGCACACTTACCCAGTTATAAGAAACACCACGTCGACTCCTTCTGGCACTGACTTGTTCCATCGCACAGCATCTTCCAGTCTTGGTAGCGTTGCTGCTGCGTCAACAAATTTTTTTCGGTTCTCTTCTACATAAGAAATAATTTCTTGGTCCTGTCCAGAGAATAACTGATTAGCCTGATATGGAAGTGCATCTTTCTTCGGATTCTTACCCAAAGTCTTTTAGAGCCTACGAGCGTCAGAGTCAAGCTTGGATCTCTTAGGCCTCTGAAGTATGCTTGGGCCTGTAATCACACAAATCACTTGTTTGAGACATTAATTACACGCTTTTTTATTTCCAACACATCACCATTGTAGCCAACAACCACTACAGGACAAAGGCTTCTCCCATATACCTTCAATTATATATGCCTTGTACCAACTGCCGCCAGCTTATTCCCACAAACTTCTTAATCTCATCCAACAACCTGGCGTTCAGCCGGCCCCTGCTATGCTTGCCTTCTTTTAGAATTCATTCCACTGCCTTAAGGACCCTTCGGTTATTTTGCCTTCGCATTACATGCCCTGTCCCAGCCCATTTCTTATTCTTGATTTAATGTAGGATATCGCCAACTTTCATTTTTTCCTTGACTCATTCTGCCCTCTTCCTGTCTCTTAACTTTCAACAATCATTTTCCTTTCCATAGCTAGCCTTTTCGCTAGCCCCCAAGTTTACGCCCTGTATGTGAGTACTGCCAGGATACAACTATGCATTCTCCTTGAGGAATATACTGGTGACATGCTAGTCATGGCATGTGAGTGCCTGCCAAACCCCCTCCACATCATTCTTATCCTTCTAGTTATTTCACAGTCGTGCTCCGGGCCAGCGGTTACCGCGTGTCCAATGTAGATGTATTGCCTGACCACTTCCAATGTTTCAGTGCGTATTGTCAAATGATGAGCCCATGAGAGGCTATTGAACATTACTTTAGATTTCTCCACAATAATTTTAATGTTTTAGCATTAGAACCCGCATATTGGGAAATCTGCCCGCACGCCCGTCCGCCCGTCCGTCGGTCCGTCTGAAGCCTCGTTTGTCAGGTACAAAGCGTAAAGGAAGAAATTCCCTCTACAACTGCAAAGGAAAGGAAGAGAGAGAAAAAGTTTGATAGGGAAGACAGAGATTGTGGGAGGCCGCAGGTGGCTGGTGGGGGAGATTGGAGAGGATTGGAGAGGATTGGAGAGGTGCGGCGTGTCAAAACGTGTTTGCTGGATTGGATCCAGAGTGTGTCTCACGGTGATTGACGCACTGGATCACGCAACCCGTTCACGGTGGGGCATCTAATGCTAACGCATACACTGCCGCATCAGTTTCCATGATCGTCTACAATATTTTTTTTAGGTCGACCGTTCTGCTTTGCCTGCCTTGGTTCTCAATCATGTTTTGCAATTCGTCCCCTGAATTTCTTAGCAAAGCAATGTCATCAGGCCATTTTGTCAGATGACTTTTCTTAGGTACTACATATGAGATTTTCTCAGCAACAGAGCTATTTGTTTTCCGCATTAAAAACACTGGTACAGTTTCCGAAGGGTAATTTGCTAGTCTTATACAACTCTTTAGTTCTCTTTATTGTCTCTCTAACTATGCCAAGAGTGATGATAACGGCAACGATGTTCCTGCCATACGTCATAGACCTTTAATCCGGGCGGAACACGTTTTCTGCTGGGAAAGGAAAAAATTCATTTCCATAGAAAGGTGCATGCCTTGTGACCTTCTTCATATACAAGTGACGGCGTACACAGCTATGCAAAGGAAAAAGTTTTTGAAGCGCACAGACCCTTTTACATACGTGTGAAAACCTGTGGACATGTAGCTGCTTCGCTTAGCTCCATGCAAATAAGGAACACAGGGCAGTAGCACTGCACCTCTCCTCCTCAACCTGCACCATGCGCATAATAGCGAAGGTAAGGACTGACGAAGAGCTAAAACCTTGGAATGGGGACATGTCTCAGAGGAGGCTTTGTTGGTTGTGAGCGTGATAACTCTTCTACTGCGAAACATGCAGAAAACTTCACCATGGAAGAAAAATAGGTCCAGAAAGTGTTTTTGGTTGAGCTCCCGCCAAATAAAGTTAACATTTTTTCCCGTTCCTTGCTCCTCGAAGTCGTGCTTCACTAAGAAACAAGCTTTGTGGAGTTTCTATGTAATTAAATAGTTTGGTTACCTTTTTTTAAATATCCTCAGGCAAATTTTCTTCATATTCCGGACTGTCATATGCCGGCGATCCAAACAATCCTCGATGAAGAGCATACGTGCCCTAACCGCACATCTTATAACCTCTCACGAAGACATGCGTATTAATTATAACTAAAAGCGTACCCAGCCTTTGCTTTCAAATGTCTGTCTTTATGTTAGTAATAAACAGCGCTACAATCACATTTGTCGAGGAAAATACTCTGAGCAAATGAATCGCCGGGGCAGCCTCGCTTCGTCACTCGCCGCTTCGCTTTAAACCTACGCACAGAAATGCCAGGATGCCGGCTTCGTCTTCTAGCCTATGCCTACTACAAACGCCCAAACAATGAATAATGGTGAATATTCACAGATGAAGATGAGGTTTACGCTCAGTACTTAGAATATAACCATATTGCCACTGTACCAATGAATCCAGCGGCGCCATACTGCGGCCGAACTGTTTTAGATAGGACTTGCCGTGCCTTGCGCACGCTAGGGGCTAGGGGTATTTATCTTCTTCCTCGCTCGAGCTCCTCGCTGTCTTGCACGCCCAGCACGTTTAATTAAAACCTGGTTTGAATGCTTCGACCGTTTATCAGTGACATATTTGGTGGAGGTGCTGGGTGACGGTCCATGTACGCTGACCTCGAGGACACTCTTGACGTCAGTTCCCAACGCGTGGCTACAACACCAATCCACAAGGCGAGTTGCCGCCTGCGAGGCCTACAACCAGAGTTCGGTCAACTCGCAAGATCTGCAAGGGTCATAACGTCCGCTCCGGCTAGCCAGACAAGTCAGCTTTCCGGGAATGCCCCGCCGTTCGTCCTTCACACACCTCGGTCGCCCCCATCATTCCATGGTGAGAGGTTTGAGGACGTCGAAGACTGGTTGGCCAGCTTTGACGGTGTGGCGGGCTTCAACGAGTGGGACGGCGAGCGCAAATTGCGGAGCGTGTACTTCGCACTACAGGACTCGGCCAAGACGTGGTATGAGAACCACGAAGCTTCCTTCACTAACTGGGAGATCTTTCGCCGAGAGCTCTCAGCCACGTTCAGCACCAGCGAATGAAAGGAGAAGGCTGAAATCGCCTTGCAATCGAGGTCGCAGCAGCCGAACGAGAGCGTCGTTATGTTCATCGAGGACATGACGCGGCTCTTCAATCGCGCCGACCCTGCTATGCCCGAGGACAAGAAGGTACACCACCTGATGCGCGGCGTCAAAGAGCAATTGTTTGCCGGACTGGTACGTGACCCGCCAAGAACGGTGGCCGACTTTGCAACAAGCATGGAGCGTTATCTGCATGAACGGGGCGTGCACTACGGCCGTCAGGTTAGTGTAGCAGTCGCTCACCTCTATACGCCCTCGTCGCTACCCACTGAGGAGCTTCGAGAGCTTGTGAGGAGCCTGGTGCGCGAAGAACTCGAGAAACTTCGCTTCGAAGCTCCACAGGCCAGCGTCGCTGCCATACCAGACGTGGTCCGAGATGAAGTCCGGCGAGCTGTTCAGTCGCCACCAGCTTAGCAGCCAGCGCCCTATGTGATGACATACAGTCAAGCACTACAACGTCGTCCTGGGCCAGTGAGACAAGCCTTTTCCCCCGCCACTCATGTGCCTTCACCGCGGTACCCAACTGCAACTGTACCCGTCGTACCGCAGGAGCCCCTGTCCACCATGAGCAAAGCGCGCGTTTGGCGTACGCCAAACAATAGGCCGCTCTGCTACCACTGCGGGGAGCCCGACCACATCCTCCGCCACTGCCCCTACCGCAAATGGGCTTAAGGGGGTTTTCACCTGACGCACCTCGACCACGCTACGGAGAACGGCCGCGGGACATCGAGCAGTATCTAGCCGATAACGTGCAGCCAACGACCTCGCGGCGACGCCAGTCCCGGTCGCCATCCCCAAGGCGGTTTTCTTCGCCAAACCGCCCGTCTTTACCTAGCCAGTTCAGAGGCGCGTCCCCACATCGGGAAAACTGAAGACGGCGTCCCCCGGGGGTAGGTCCGCCGCCATTGGATCAAGTCAAGAGCCTCCACCCGACGATTCGCGTCTACGATCCGACCGACAACGACAACGACGTGCTGCGACCGACTGGTGTCTGCCGAAATCCCAGTAATCGCTGATAATCGCGATGTGACCGCACTTGTGCATACCGGCGCTGATTTTTCTGTAATGAGCAGTCGGTTAGCCACGGCCCTCAGAAAGGTTTTGACCCCTTGGTCTGGACCACAGATCCGTACCGCCGGCGGCCATGTGGTGATGCCAATTGGCGTTTGCACGTCACGAATCCAGATCCGCGGTGCTACTTTCCCTGGTTGCTTTGCTGTGCTGCCCGAGTGCTCCAAAGACCTGATACTTGGTTTGGATTTCCTTCGAGAGTACGGTGCTGTCATCAATCTTCAGGAGCTTGTCGTGTCATTTTCCACTCAACCCCCTGTTGAACGCGATCCCGAGCCACGCGGGACTAAGTTACGCGTCTTTGACAACCACGTATTAATCCCGTCGAGAGCTAGCACGTTTGTTACCGTAGACTGCGACATCACTGGAACTCGTGGCATTGCTGAAACCAACATGTCGCTGCTCCTTGGTCGGCAAGTCTGTGTTGCTCGCGGAATTGTTGAGCTGAACAATGGCCGAACCGAGTTCTTGGTAACCAATTTTGGCTGTTAACCTCAGTGTTTGCCCGGCAGAACAGCTATTGCGTATATCGAAGAACTCGGCGACTTCGCGGGACAGCACGCTTTGTCCGAAGCCTAGGCATCAGTGGAAGCACCGACCACTCCCATAAAAACTGACGTGAACCCGAACCTCCCTTCTAATCAGAAACGCTGCCTCGAAAGCGTTATCCAGTCTTTCTGTGACTGCTTCGCCCCGACCTCTAAGGTTAGGCAGACACTGCTCACAAAGCACCGGATTATAGTCGACGCCAACCAACGGCCGTTTTGTCAGCCGCCTTACCGGATCTCTTCAGAGGAGCGTGATGCCATTCGCCGCTCTAAGTTCGCCATTCGCCATTCGACGCCGTGGCTGATTTTCCTGTGCCCATCGATAAGCGAAGCGTACGCCGCTTTCTGGGTCTCTGCGCCCATTATCGGCGTTTTGTGCAGAACATCTCCCAGATCGCTGAACCCTTACCCGTCTCACGAAAGATTCCGAACCCTTTTTCTGGGGCCTGGAGCAACAGAAGGCCTTTTAATACCTCCGAACTCGTCTACAAAGTACGCCCATCCTTGGACACTTCGACGAGTCGGCCGCCACTGAACTGCACACAGACGCCAGCAACATCGGCCTCGGTGCGGTCCTTGTACAGTGGCAGGATGGTCTCGAACGCGTAATCGCATACGCGAGCTGCACCTTGTCACGATCTGAGGCAAACTATTCCATCACCGAAAAAGAATGCCTGGCCGTTGTGTGGGCAGTGACCAAATTCCGCCCGTACTTATATGGCCGCCCTTTCAGGGTCGTCAGCGACAACCACTCGCTGGCGAACCTCAAAGATACCGCGGGACGGCTTGCACGCTGGAGCCTTCGACTTCAGGAATTCGATGTCACCATCGTCTATAAGTCTGGTAGGAAGCACAGTGATGCCGACTGTTTGTCTCGTGCTCCTATCGAGGACCCCCGAGCTGACACCGACGACGATTCAGTTTTTCTTGGCGCTATCTCCACGTCTGTTCTGATTCAACACCAAAGAGACGACAGTGAGCTACGGCCCCTCATTGAGTATCTCGAAGGAAGCGCTCAGTCTCCCCCACGAATCTTCTCACGCGGACTGTCGTCGTTCTGTTTACGCGACGGCATCCTGTATAAGAAAAGTTACAGCCCGACAGAAGCTCTGCATCTGCTCGTCGTGCCTACGGCTCTTCGCGACGCAGTCCTGCAGGCGTGCCATGATGACCCATCGTCTGGTCACCTGGGTTTTTGTCGAACTTTGGCACGAATACGGCAAAAGTACTACTGGCCCAGGGTTGTTGCAGTTGTGAAGCATTACGTAAGAACTTGCCGTGAGTGCCAGCGTCGCAAGACGCCGCCGACTAAGCCAGCCGGCCTACTGCAGCCTATTTATCTGCCTCAGGTCCCCTTCCATCAAGTCGGCATGGACTTACTCGGCCCATTTCCGGTGTCCTCACTGGGTAACCGCTACATTGTGGTCGCCACCGACTACCTCAGCAGATACTGTGAAACTAAACCTCTTCCCCGTGGTACCGCTGACGAAATTACGAACTTTTTTATCCAAAACATTGTGCTTCGTCACGGTGCACCCACCATCGTTTTAACTGACGGGGGAACAGCGTTCACCTCGGCCCTTACGCAGGAGGTTATGCGCCTGAGCGGCACCAGTCACCGCAAGACAACCGCTTACCACCCTACCAACGGCCTCACCGAACGGCTCAACAAGACGATCGCCGACATGATTTCCATGTATGTCGATGCGGACCACCGGAACTGGGACGCCATAAGCCCTTACGTCACATTTGCCTATAATACTGCAGTCCAGGAAACGACACGCTTCACTCCTTTACGTTTAGTACATGGTCACGAAGCCACAACCATGCTGGATGCAGTGCTGCTTCCAGCTAGCACTACCTGCTCTGTTATGGGTGCTGCCCAATTCGTTCGTTACGCTGAGGCCGCCCGCCAACTCGCTCGACAGCGCATCCGGCACCAGCAAGTTCTCGACGCTCGGCGCTATAACCTTCGCCACCGAAATGTGCGTTACCAGCCCGGCGAACAAGTTTGGGTGTGGAGCCCAATCCGCATGCGTGGGCGCTCTGAAAAGCTTCTATGGCGATATTTTGGCCCCTACGAGGTGCACCGCCAAGTCAGTGAGGTGAACTATGAAGTTCTCCCCCGGGGAACAGTTCGCTCCTCTAGACGGCCGACCCCCGAAGTCGTCCATGTCGCACGGATGAAGCCGTACCACGCCCGCTAGCTCTTCAGGCGTGTCTACACCAGCCGCCGGAACATTCCCCGTCCCTTGCCTTCCTGCTTCTCACTGTTGCAGCACCGAGTCGTTGCCCTTCAGAGAGGGGGAGTAATGCCACAGTACCAATGAATCCAGTGGCGCCATACTGCGGCCGAACTGTTTTATATAGGACTTGACGTGCCTTGCGGATTCTAGGGCCTAGGGGTTTTTATCTTCTTCCTCGCTGTCTTGCACGCCCAGCACATTTAATTAAAACCTGGTTTGAGTGCTTCGACCGTTTATCAGTGACAATATTGTTACGGGGATGTTACGGCGGTAAGTCTATATTGGCGGCTGCTCTGAGATGGCCAGCACTCAGCTCAGAACCGAGCGCCCAGCTACCAACTGTCAACGTCGTCGTCGTTCAGCGCACCGCCACTTCTTCGTTCATGATTCGTCCACTTGTAACACTATCCCCCTCGGCTGAAGGCAACGTCCCGGTGCGTGTTAGGCGTGCGATGTCGATGGTGGGTGATAGGGCTTGAGGCGAGCTACATGGACGACTTCAGACTTCAGTGGAGCGGACGTCGACTTTGGGTGCAGCGGCGTGATTTCATACGTTACGTCGGTCACTGCCCGTAATACACGATAAGGACCTGTGTAGCGCGGCAGAATTTTTTCACATAACCCCACACGACGGGATGGGAGCCCCAGCAAGACGAGAGATCCGGCAGGGTATCGCACATCACGGTGCAGGCCATCGTAGCGGTGTTTTTGAGCCTCTTGGGAGGCGGAGAGCTTGTGTCGAGCAACCTGGCGGGCGGCGTCTGCTCGGGCGATAGCGTCACGCGCATATGTAGTGACAGGGCCAGCTGTGGGCAGCAGAGTGTCGAAGGGCAGTAAGGGGTCTCGTCCAAAGAGAAGATAGAAGGGCGAGTAACCAGCGGTATCATGGCGCGAAGAGTTGTAGGCGAAGGTGACAAAAGGCAAGCTTATGTCCCAGTCCCGGTGGTCGTCGGATACGTACATGGCGAGCATGTCTGTCAGCGTGCGGTTGAGACGCTCCGTAAGGCCGTTCATCTTAGGATGATAAGGAGTGGTGAACTTGTGACGAACGGAGCACGAACGAAGGATTTCGTCAACAACTCGGGAAAGGAAGCAGCGGCCACGGTCGGTAAGGAGTTGACGGGGAGCGCCATGGTGTAATATGACGTCGTGCAGGAGGAAGTCAGCGACGTCAGTGGCGCAGCTGGTTGGAATGGCGCGAGTGATCACGTACCGCGTGGCATAATCGGTGGCGACGGCAATCCACTTGTTCCCCGTGGAGCACTCCGGGAAGGGCCCAAGTAAATCTAGCCCAACACGAGAAAACGGGTCGGTCGGGATGGGGATCGGCTGCAGGTGTCCAGACGGCAGGACAGCGGGCTTCTTTCGGCGCTGACAGACGTCGCAAGCGGCGACGTAGCGTTGGACGGAGCGGTACAGACCAGGCCAGAAGAAACGCCGGCGCACGCGGTCGTACGTACGGGAGACACCAAGATGACCAGCCATAGGTGCGTCATGCAGTTGTTCGAGGATAGTGGACCGTAGGTGGCGGGGAACAACGAGCAAGTGCTCAGCGCCATCAGGTCGCATGTTGCGGCGGTACAGCGTGTTCCCGTCCAGCAAAAACCGCGCCAGAGAAGTGTCGCGGTGGTCGGTGCTGAGGCGGTCGATGAGAGAGGTGAGGGTGGGATCCAAGCGCTGTTCGTCGGCAATGTGGGAGAGGTCGGAGATGGAGAGGACACAGGCATCCGACTCACAGTCTGTAGGAGGAGGATCGACGGGATAGCGGGACAGGCAGTCTGCATCTTGATGGAGGCGACCGGACTTGTGAACCACGGAAAAGGTGTATTCTTGCAATCGCAATGCCCACCGGCCAAGACGGCCAGTAGGGTCCTTGAGAGATGAGAGCCAACACAGGGCGTGGTGGTCGGTTATAACCGTGAATGGGCGGCCGAACAAGTATGTGCGGAATTTTCCAATGGCCCAAACAAGAGCCAGGCACTCGCGTTCTGTGATGGAGTAATTCTTCTCGGCGGAAGAAAGAAGACGGCTGGCGTACGCAATCACGCAGTGCTGGCCGCGTTGTCGCTGAGCAAGGATGACGCCAATTCCGTGACCACTGGCATCGGTGCGAAGTTCAGTCGGGGCAGACGGGTTGAAATGGGCCAATACAGGAGGGTTGGTGAGGACGGCGATAAGGCTGAAGAATGCAGTAGCCTGCTCTGGGCCCCAGGAAAAAGGAACGCCTTTCTGCAACAGATTGGTGAGAGGGCGAGCGACGGCTGCGAAGTTCGGGACGAACCGGCGAAAGTAGGAACAGAGAACGATGAAGCTGCGGACATCACTGGGCGAGCGGGGACAGGGAAAAGCACTGACGGCACGAACTTTATCAGGGTCAGGTTGTATGCCACTCGCATTCACCAAATGGCCGAGGACTTTGAGTTCGCGGCGGCCGAAAGTACATTTTTTTTAGTTGAGTTGAAGACCTGCGCGGCGGAAAAGTGCCAAGATGGACGAAAGGCGAAGCAGGTGGGTTTCAAAAGAGGGCAACAAAACAATTACATCATCTAAGTAACAAAGGCAGGTCGTCCACTTGAAGCCCCGGAGTAACGAGTCCATCATCCGTTCAAATGTGGCAGGGGCGTTACAAAGGCCGAAGGGCATCACCTTAAAATGGTAAAGGCCATCAGGGGTGACGAAAGCTGTTTTCTCGCGGTCTCTGGCGTCAACAGAGATTTGCCAATACCCGCTACGAAGGTCGATGGAAGAAAAGTAGCGGGCGCCATGTAAACAGTCCAGGGCATCATCTATGCGCGGAAGGGATAGACGTCTTTCTTCGTGACCTTGTTGAGATGACGATAGTCGACGCAAAACCGCCAAGTTTGGTCTTTCTTTTTCACGAGCATGACAGGAGATGCCCAAGGGCTGTTTGAAGGCTCGATGATATCGTTGGCCAACATCTTGTCTACCTCCCGCTGGATGATCTGGCGCTCTGGTAGCGACACACGATAAGGCCTCCGGTGTATAGGTCTGGCATCGCCGGTGTCAATGCGGTGAGTCACTACCGATGTTTGACCCAGAGGAGCAGAAGCGAAGTCAAAAATGTCGGAGTAGGACACCAAAAGGTTGTGAAGATCCTGTGCATGCTCGGGGCTCAGGTCAGAAGCAGTCATCGCAGAAATGGATTGCGGAACGTTGGCCGGGATGTCGGCCGCTTGAGAGACAGTAGAAGGCGGTCCAGGTGAGAGAGCAGTGACGGTACAGTCGGTGAGAGAAGACAAAGTAGCAAGCGATATGCCTGCAGGAAGAACTTGTGGTGACAAGCAGAAGTTGAGGACAGGAAGGGAGGTGCTATTCTTGGTGACGGTCACGATGAGGTGCGGAAGAACAACATTGCGGGAGAGAACGGCAAGATTGCGGCAAGATAATCCCCATCAGGAACCGCAGGAAATGGGGACATAGGCAGATAAACGGCAGAGCCGGGGGGCAGGCGAGCGTACTCGGTGGAGCGAAGGCGGGGCGTAGAGCTTGAGGGTGCGTCGGCTGAGCTGAGAGGCAGGTCCAATCGTAGAAGGCCGCTGGAGCAGTCGATAAGGGCAGAGTGAGCGGTTAGAAAGTCTAGACCAAGGATCACATTGTGAGGGCAGTGTTCGAGGACGGTGAACAAAACTGGGATGTGACGATCGGCAAGAGTGACGCGGGCAGTGCACACGCCAGTGACGGCAGCAGTGCTGCCATCGGCAACGCGAACGGTGGGCGAAGCGGCAGGTGTCTGAACTTTTTTGAGGCGACGGCAAAATGATGAGCTAAAAACCGAGACTTGGGCACCAGTGTCAATGAGGGCAGAAACAGGAACACCGTCCACAAAAACGTCGAGCAGATTACAGGGCGAAGGCTGGGTCAGTAGAGGATTTTCAGGTCGGGGCACCAATGCAGCATCACCTCCGGGAGCTGCACTGGCTAGTTTCCCGCGAAGCGGCCTGCAGAGGACGGTGAGTAACTGCTGTGCGGAAGAGGTGAGCGGGAACGGTGGGCTGTCGGGGAGGGAGAGCGGCTGGTTCTACGAGGAGGCGGTGTGGACTCGGCGCTGGGTGGGTCATTCCGAGGCGTGAAGCGACGGGGTCCATAGTCATAACGGCGGTCGACGTAGGGCAAAGGTCGGGGAGGTGCGGACCAACGGCTGCGGCAGGGGCGGGAGATGTGGCCTATGCGCGAGCACGTAAAGCAGATCGGCCGGTCGTCAAGGGTACGCCACTCATCCGGATTGCGATACCTTGTGTATCTTGGGACGAAGGTGTTGCGGGCCGTAGCAGTAGCGACCACTGGAGAGATGGGGCTCGCACTCCGAGGTTCGACGGGACGATGGCTGGAGGGCATGCCCAAGTTGGCGACCCCCTGGCGGACGACAGCTTGAATAAGGGATATTGTGGCCAGGATGTTGTCCGACAAGGGCGCGTTGGGCGTAACAGGAGCCAGCGCCTCCAGTTCAAGGCGCACGATGCGAGTCACGTTGTCGGGGTTGGAAGGCTGCCTTAGTGTCGGCAGATCCTCGAACGTGGAACTGGCAGCTGTGTTAGGCAGGCGGTCGAAGCGGTGTGCAATGCGCCGGTGCTTGGCCTGCTCGAAGCGTCGACACACCTGCAGAACGGAGTCAACCGTAGAGCAGTCCCGGCATAGAAGAAGGTGGAAGGCATCGTCGGCAATGCCTTTAAAAATGTGGCCTACCTTATCGTCTTCGGTCATGTTGGGATCGACCTTTCGGCACAGTGCCAAGACGTCTTGAATATATGTAATATATGATTCAGTGGCCGTTTGGGCGCGAGCTGCAAGTTCTTTTTTGGCAGCAAGCTGACGGCCAACTGGTTTCCCAAACAGGTCGCGGAGCTTTTGCTTGCAGGCATCCCACGTGGCAATCTCTTCTTCGTGGGTTTCGAACCAGACGCGTGCGGTGCCGGCGAGATAAAATATTACATTGGCCAGCATCAGCGTGGCGTCCCACCTGTTGTGCTGGCTAACACGCTCATAAAGCGAGAGCCAGTCCTCGACGTCCACGCCATCTGTACCGCAGAATGTGCCCGGGTCGCGAGGGTGGGCTACGACGACAGTTGGCGTGGCAGGCGCAGACAGAGGGGCCGGGTCGGTAGTCATCTCGCCGGTTCGGCCCGTCGTCTCGTCGGCTCGTCGGGTCGTCGGCATGTCGGCTCGAACCCAGCACCTCCACCAAAAGATGTTACGGGGATGTTACGGCGGTAAGTCTATATTGGCGGCTGCTCTGAGATGGCCAGCACTCAGCTCAGAACCGAGCGCCCAGCTACCAACTGTCAACGTCGTCATCGTTCAGCGCACTGCCACTTCTTCGTTCATGATTCGTCCACTTGTAACAATATATAAACAATGATGAAAGTATTTTTGAAAGCTTCCCGGCATTAAAGGTTACTTACAGTATTGACAAGAACAGTAAAATAAGAGGTGAGTTCCTCGTCGCTTTGCTTAAAGGCTGCTCGATTATTGAAGGCATCGTCGTAAAGCACGTAGAGTCCCAAAGTTATTCTGTCCTCTGGCAAAAAAGAAGTGAAATTGTTGTGTATTTGAATATACTTCCGAACCACACAAAATAACTAACCACGCAATTAACCTAAATATTATCTCTCATAAAACAGCGATAAAGAATTATTTTTGATAAAGACTGACTCTACATAGCAGGGCTCTGTAGCTACTGATTTAGCTTGCCAAAGCTTTAATTTGGCTGGTTTCTTGCACCTCTTATGTTCTCTGCCTCTGTGAACGTGGCTGCGCAAAACCTGCGCAATCAGACAGACTTTCAGCCTTTCGTTCGTCCTCAAACTTGATTGACATCGTTTTTTTTTAATAGGTAATAAT
>JARKHS020025692.1:0-22500 GCA_030143305.2 Amblyomma americanum | reverse complement strand
GATGCTTATGGTAGCATTTTCAAGACCCTAAAAAAATATGGTTTTTTGAACTCTGGGGAGAGTGTGCTTAATCCTCAACTGTTTCTTGTTCCACGAGCACAGTCCAATGTCAAACATGCAGGCATCCTTCGACCCATAAAAAGCTTCTTGCCTCCGCCCCCCCGCCCCCGCCCTTTGCCTCAGTCTCCTGTTCTTGGCTATGATGTACGTAGGACGCTTTTTTTCTTCCCTTCCTTCTCGATATCGGCTATCTGAACAAACAGCAGCACTCGCTTGCACAGTACTTTCAGGCGAAACGAAAACTGTTGCTCTAGCTTGATTCTTATTAAGCTTTCATGCACTTGTAGTGTGTTTCTTTTGTAGTTTTTCTTTTCTCGAGCTAAAAGGTGTCAATACTCAGAGACATTATATTTTAGATCCCTTTCGCGAGTATATAAGAATTAAGTTCGAACTGCACGTCCAAGCTATCAAAAGGGTGTGGCCAACTTGGCTGCCACCTCACATCCACTGCCGGAAATCGCCTATACATTTTGTCACCATCGGCAGTAAACAATCATTCCTAGAGCAGATTAAAACATTAACTATTATCACTTCGGCTATCTTCTTGTAGTAAAGTCATCATTATGTGTGATGCTGTGCATAGAAAAAATAAAAACCACATGCATGATATTTGACGGAGGGCTCCTTCAAGTACGGAATAGAATTTAGCGCCAAAACATACAGCACACAGCAAGAAGTTCAGTACCGAGCCAAGATCCCATGCCCCCCCCCCAACAAATGCGCTTGTTCTTTCTTTCATACTATGTGCTGTCTGTTTTGGCCCTAAATTCTTTTACGAAAATATGCGCCAGCTAGCCCCCCGGCAAGTATTGCTATGCGTGATAGAAAAAAGAACACCTGGCTTTACCAAAAAGTGCGCTTGGTTTCCACGTCGTTTCCGGGCTTGAGCCGAGCTTATGCAGTTCAAGAGGCGGGCCAAGTGGGTCGCGTTCTTCGCATGGGTTCCGTCCAATCAAAAAATTGCGGCCAGAGTAAAGCCCTACAATGCAGAAACCAGGGCACAGAAAAAACCTAAGCGTTCATTGCAGTACTCGCGACCCCACCTTACGCTAGTTATTACCGGGAAGCGGGCAGTCTTTGATTCAGCAGCAAGCGTCGGAACTCAGCGTATTTGAGCTCAAGCCGTGTAAGAAGCGTGACAAGAGACATCAACCTTTCTAGCAGTTTCAATTAGAAATTTGATAAAAGGATCTCACACAACTCGTAACGGCTCACTTCACCCGCGAAGGGCCTGCGCGCATGCCAACGGTGAACAAGTAATGCGAAAAGCAACAGCCAGTGGAATACTATGCTTCGGTCACATAAAGTTTCTGGTATGATGCCTTATGCTGCCTCAAGAACCCTCGGCAGTGAATATTTGCTTCCCTCAGCTGTCAACAACATGAAAATAGCTAAGCGTATACCGTCATCGCGAAACACATGGGACAGACATCGCTGTCGCGTCCACTCGCCACTAACATCCACTCGCCGCTCACATCCACTCACATCCACTCATAAGCACTCACATCGACCCACTCACACCCACTCATCACTCATGTCCACTCACCACTCCTCTCTACTTACACTCACACCTACTCCCTCACACTCATCTCTACTCAGCCTCACACATGACCCCTCACGCTCACATCCACTCACTCGCACTCACACTCGCACTCGTGACCACCCACACTCACATCCCTCACACTCACACTCATTACCACCCACACTGACATAACTCACTCGCACTCACACTCACAACCACCAACCCAAACTCACTTCTGTGTGAGTGAGCTGATATGAGTGCGCCCATGGGTGGAGTGTGCCGACCTAAGCTTTAGGGGCAGTGGCGTTTTGTACCTCCTGTGTGGTCCTTTCTTGCCACATTTAAAGGAAGCCCACGAGATATGAAAAATACCATATGCTGCGCTGATACGCTACCGATTGCAGCGCTTCCAACCATGTGTTGAAGGAACGAAACGCGCGCGCTGACTTTGTCCAAGTGAGCGGCCGCTGCTCTGTTTGACGGGCTCGTGAGTGAGTGGGTGTGAGTGCGAGTGAGTGGTCATGAATGTGAATGAGTAAGTATGGAGTTGTGAGTGGGAGTGGTCATGAGTGGGAGTGAGAGTGAGGGTTGTGAGTGTGAGTGGACATGAGCTTGAATGTGAGAGAGTGGTTGTGAGTGTGATTGGACATAATTGCGACTGTGAGTAAGTGACTGTGAGTGCGAGTGGTCATGCGTGCGAGTGTAAGTGAGTGGTTATGAGCGTGAGTGGTCATGAGTGCGAATGTGAATGAATGGTTGTGAGTGGAGATGGTTGTGAGTGCGAGTGGACATCAATGGGAGTGTGAGTTAGTGGTTTTGAGCGTGAGTGGTCATTAGTGTGAATGTGAGGGAATGGTTGTGAGTTGACATAGTTGTAAATGCGAGCGGACATCAGTGGGAGTGTGATTGAGTGATTCTGAGTGTGGGTGGACATGCGTGTGGGTGTGACTGGATTTGAGGGCGAGTAGCCGTGAGTGTGATTTAGCCATCTCTTATGGTGCCGAGGTGTGTGTGGGTGGGGGGAAGGGGGGGCGGGGGGCGTGCTTGCTTGCTTGCGTGCGTGCGTGTACTAGTGGCCTTGCGCGGAAACAAAGGAGAGGGCACGGGCCCGTCGAGTGGCGGCGACCAGGCCACTATCACTACTATCAGGCCACTGTATATCAACCGAAGAGATGAATGACGGCTTCAAGTTCAAGTTTATTGACAATCTTGGCGCATACAAGTTTGATACATAATATTGCCACACTGCTGACACTCTGCCGGCGCCACCTGGTGGCCAAACCTTGTTTCCTAGCACGTGGCCGCGCGTCTTCTTTGTCTCGAATGAGCGCGGCGGTTCGGCAAGCCTCGCTCTAGTAAACAGCTGTGCTTCCCGCTTCCTGTTACGTGTGTCGGTGACAATATGTAACACCTTGGGGGAGCGTAAATTTGTGGAATTAAAAGTTCGGTCAGGGAACAAAGTAACATAGATGTGCGACGAAGACAGTTGCGAGAGAAGCCGTCAAGTACATCCATGAAACTAAGAGAATTGTCATAGCCCCGAGCAGGATTAGAACCACAGCCAGCGCAAACAGAGCACCTTCGCTGCTTGATACCTTAAACCACTTGACCATCACCTCTGCCTCTCCCGCCATGTTTTCTAATTCCTAGCCTTTCACGTCACGTATTTTAAGTCACTGTCTTCGGCATCTTTCGTAACGTTACTTTTGCCTTTCCAAAGAATGGTAATGTTTCGTGCTTAAAAGAATTTTTCGGGTGGTCATGTAGAACTGCTGGCACTCATTCCCAAAGCTGACGAGCCGGTACCCGGGAACATATTTCACTATAATGACGCTGTCAATCTGCATGTTATTCGGAACACAGCACAAAATATTTTGACAAGAAGGAACAATGTGAACTTACGCTGATCCGGCTTCAATTTTTCAATGCCAACCAAATCGGGTGCTTGAAATACAAGCGTACGTTGATCGTTGTCCGCCTCCGATGAATCTACCGAATGACCAAAAGCAGTGCGTTTTTATATGGCTGAGACCATCCAGTGCTCTATCAGAACGTTGTTATAAAGGCTTTTTAAGGCCAAAAACGACTACTGTAACTTACGGATATCAACGAATGTTCTGGCGGCAGCGACATGCAAAAGGCATTCATGCTGTTTCTTTATTTTTGCGCTTTATGGGAGCGGCGATCCCTCAACTAGGTCACCGCAGCTTGCGCCTAGACATTTATAGGTCTATGAAGTATTTAACACTTCGAAATGCGTATAGGGCGAAACCAAATGATAAAATATTCTGAGTTTCATGCACGATATTACTACACGCCATTTTTTCATGATGAGATATATTGTTCCGTGGCAGTTGAAAGAACACAACTTCGCTACCAAACATTAAACGTATGATAACTATCAGTGTATTTCTCGTAAAAATGCAAACGGTTCTGAAAGGAATGACCCTACTATATTTTATTAATCTATTTTTAGATAATAAGACGCATTTGGAAATCCTGTTTATCCAGAGCTGGCCTTTCATTTGCCACCGACGTCGAAAGTTCTTGGGCGAATATAAAATGCATAAAATTCCGAATAAGGCTTCACTCAAATGCTGCTCATAAGGGATGTCCAACAAATCCAGTACCGTGGCTGGCATGTCTATACAATGCTGCGTTTGTCCGCTAAGTTTTTAAAAATGAAGGGGCTAAATGGCATGCGCTGACAACGAATGGTGCTCAAAAGTGCGGTCAAAGCGCCTGCCTTCTTTGATCCCCCCCCCCCCCCCATTGCGACAAGAAAAGGATCAGTGTACACAGTAAGGCTTAACCCAGCACCAATCATTTAGGCCAATGCTGCTGACTGGGCTAAGTGGTAGCATGACCCCAATCGACGAGTTCGCGTTTTCAAATTAGCGCACGGCAGTCTAGAGCCCTCAGTGACGTCCAGCGCAGGGGGTTTATTTAGATCGCAATGAGAGCGGCCATAAACCCACCTTTTCGGACCGACTCCTACAGCAGCGCGAACATAGCTTTTCCACTGCGCATTTGCCAAAGGTTTTTTTTTTCTTTAACTTGTTATTTCGTGCTTTATGCACCGCCCTATGCATTACCCTTGCAGAAATGCTAAGCTATGCTGCTATCTTGCTGACGGTTATCCCTGTCGGTCGTTTACTTCCGCCCTTTGCGATCTGCTGAAACGTATTAGCAGCGCTGATCCATAAAAGCGCGCATAGCAAATATCTTTTAATGCTATATGCAGTCTGCGCGTAAAGAATAATCTCGCGATGACATTTTATTGGCAGATGTGCTGGACCAGACGCAGCACGTTTTTTGCCTTTCAACGCAACATTTCTGTCTCGATGAGCCATGCACTATAGAACTCCGCAGATCACCTACAACTTAAGCAGGCATACGTCAAGAATTATAATGAGATGCTTGGGAAAAGCAAAAAAGAAGGTTGGAAAACAAGAGGTCAAATGAGGGAAAAAGTTTTTCTCTCCGCATACAGTGCGCCTGAAGAATGCTGGAGCATTTGGATATGCCAAGTGTTGCTGTATACACCTGGGATCACCGCCTTAACAGCCTCGAAGTTACCGCTAAAAAGATTCATGCTCGGTACCAAGCAACCCAATGCGAACAACGAGGCGCCTCACACGATAGCTGCGGTCCAGAAGGAATCTTACCTAAGCGTAAAGCCAACACCAAGAAATTAAAGAATTTGTCTCCGCCAAGTTCAGTACTTCCTCTCTTTTGCTTTCCACTTGCGTATCCGTCCCCGCCCGTTCCTAGTTGTAGGGTGGTCACCTGCTGTCACGAAATTCGGTGCATAGTCGGAAAACCGGCGCAGCGCCGAAGCAATCTCGCCACCGTGTGCCGCAGAGAAATCTAGAACAGTGGAGAAAAAACCCCGGAGAACGCCTAACCTAGTGTGTGTTGCTGCCCTCTCCACTTTGCTCGCCAGAGCGATGCCAAAGGAAACATGTCGGCGCGCGCCGTTGAAGAACCGAGAAGGTTGGAGTAAATTCTTGTCATTGCTGACTGAGAGGGTGCAGCCTTGAGCGTGCTGAGGGATGCCCACTACACGGAGCTCGCGCATAGCAGAAAAGAACTGGAAGGTTCTGGAAGCCAGACCCCGCGCCTGACCAATGGGGTGCGCACCGGGCGCGAAAAAGAGAAATTGTACAGTTGGTGCTGCGTGTATGTGCGCGCCTGCCTTGGCGCCAAGAACGAACAGGCGCGGAGCGCGCCTATAAATGAACGGCGTTGACCACCGTGTGTAAGCCCGAGCCGCCGCTCAAGCTTCAGAGAAGCGCGCCAGCTCGACTCCCGGAACAATACCACTAGCCCAGTCAAGGATCAACGAGGCAGCGTGCGCCAGCCTGCGGGACGGCTCCGTCGTGATCCTCTGGTCGTCGGACTGTCGCAGTGCCCGGTGAACAAACTACGTTTTGTTTGTTTGTCACTCTCCAAGTTCGTGCACTTTAGGTGCAAAGCTTTTGTTGAACTGTAATCTCTCTCAAGTGTTACTTTACACGAGTTGCATAGTATTGTAAATCACTCTGTATGTGCTCGTACGACTGATTGTGGAATCATCTGTATCGTCTATTTGCTGTATAAACATTGTTTTGTTTGTGAGCCTTTGGCTCCGACCCATTCTCTGGCTGGCGACCGGCGAAAGCTGGGCACCAAACGACCAACTCCCTTGTCACTTGGTAGATGGTCTCCGGCTGAGCTTGCCACGATGAGTCGAGGGCATCTCCTTTGAGACCGAGACCGCTGTCCCCATAAGCTCTAAGGGTGTCTCTGAGTGCATGCACAAGTTCGCGAAAAGGTGACACCTGCCGTAGCTATTAATTTACGGTGCCCGCTCGTAAAGTTTTCTTTAGTCATCCGCTACGACAGCCAGCATATGTCCAAGCCAGGCCTCATTCGTCGATTCACAAGCTACAGTCCAGTTGAAGTGCTGAGAGAAGGCTACGCAGCAGGTATCGTGGTCATCGCCGGTGAAGCCACGTAAAAAGATCGGCGGCAGCGAGCATGGCAAGATAATAGAGTGTCTTTGTTTCTATATTATAACAGTTCAATGTTAATGCTGTATTACTTTTTTGTTGTCAATTTTTGCACGGTGGCGCATAGTAAGGACACTTCTGCACTTGGTGCTTTGCCTTTTTTCGGTAAGTAGATGTTTTACCGCTGCTATATTTGTCAGAATGGAGCTCACGGGAAGTGAAATAATTGGCCGGAGGAGGAACTTTTTTTAAAGGCAGGTTTGATCCCATTCACGCGCAGTTTTTGCATTTGATCGGCCTCTTCGGTAAGCTTAACGACACCCGACCCCTCCCTGCCCAGTCTCGACTGCCGCTCCCCACCCGCTGGCAATGACCAGTTTATATTAGATAGGATTTAAATTCTTTTAATTTCTAACGATCTTTCACCGCCTTAACAACGATGTTCCTTTTATCGCTGAGCGTCCTGGCAGCTAAAATAAGCATGGACGACTAAATCGAACCAAATCAGCGATATCAAATCACTTCATTTTTTCCACCCGGTGTATTATAGTTAATTGGTTTAGTCATATATGAGGTTGTGGCCAAGTACCACACCAGGGTGGCCAAATACTGTTCTGGTCTGGCAGTGTGTCGCCGATTCTGAGAACCGAGATAAGACCATACCCCAGGCCTGATTATGCAATTTCATCGACACGCGCAGTTTATTTTTTTTAATCCGGTAAGGAAATGCGCGGCACCGGGTTTTGAACCCCAGACCCCTTGCACGCCAAGCGAATGCTCTAACTCTACGCCATCGCTGCATATATGAAGAAATGGGAAAGGCTTTTGCCCTGCGGTGGGCGTAGTCAGGTTGATGATGACGACGACATTTACTACATCGAGGGAGCTGCAAGAAAAAGTGGCCTCTGGGCAGCTTGACGGACCGGTATCGCGCACTGTGGAGTAGTTACAGTGGCCACAAAAATCTAGTGGCGGCCGGCAGAAAGTTTGAGCCAGGAGCCAATCAGGTCGATTGCTATTTTCTCTAAAGACGATTTACGTGCCTTTGCCGGTTACTAAATGCTGGCAAGAGGAATGTTGCAAGCTGTCGGTCGTTAGCACAGAGCTCAGCTTCCAACAAGGTTCTGTGCTGTGCGTAGCTGCGACTTGAACATCCAATCCTGCTGCCCCTGCTGCGCGGAGCTGAGCGATGAAGCGGTCAATGCGACGGTGAGTTAACGAAACATTTTTATATAGTATATACAAGGTCGTTACAGAGTCGCACAGGGGCCGAGAGCATAACGCGCTCGCACAAAGAAACACAGCGATGACCCAGCAGAGCATCTCTTGGCTTGTCTCCGTCTGGCTCTGCAGTCAGCGCGGCTTGGTTTTTACAGCCATGGGAACCGTTGCAGCAGCCATCTGTTCGAACCCTCCAATCAGGACACGCCGCTAGTCGCCGTTTGAATTGAACAAATGGACAAGAGGGCTGAGCCGTTCAAAGTTTACAGCAGGGCAAGCGCTGCCGGCGAAGTGTTGGTACAGTCCCAAGCCGAAGCTAGCGAGGATAAGGGGAGTGGGTGGTAGGGGAGTGTATTATTGCGCCGGGCGACTCTGGGTGAGTCATGCTGCAAGCTGCGACACTGTGACGTGTCCGAGATACTGGCCTCGCTTTGCGGTATGCCAGGCGCACGGCGCTGGTCTTCACGGATGCCAGCGGAACGCGTGCTAAGGCTTAGCACCGTGCACCAGGTGCAAGTAGAAGAGTTCTCAGACTATAAAAAGTCCGACGTGGCCGGGGATCATGTAATCATACACAGCATGCAGTGCAGCGTCACGGAAAAAATCCGGAGCTACAAATGCAGAGGTCCGCCATCAGCTTAATAATTCTTGAAAAGCATACCATCACGAATAAAGGAGGGCACGGCAGATGCAGACGTTCAGGCCTTTCCAAACAGTGGTCTGAAAGTGGAATCTTCGCGTCGCTGTGGCTGGAAAATGTCGGGCCCGAAAACGCCTTGGACACGGCGTCGCGCATGCAAGCTGCGCTTTAATAAAAGCTGAATGCAAGTACATCGTGATAGAGATGGAATGTCTCGCCTTTGTCTTCACTGCCCACAAGTTCCGACACTACTTTCATTGACGCCACTTCACATAGACACTGATCCTCACATCCTCGTTAGCTAGCGCGATCATTCAGACCGACTAGCTTGCTGGGCCTTCACGTCTCCTGGAATATGACTTTCCGGTATCTATTATGAGCAGCCACTTCCACGGTGATTTCTCACCGTTTGTCTTGCTTCCCGCTTGCTTACACGGTAGTAGGTGATGACAATTTTGACGACTGTGAAACTCTACCGGAAAGAACGCCACACGATGCTCCGGACCTCAGCAGACTTCGGTATTTCTGTCTGGCCAGTAGCTAATTCACGTTCCAGAAGAACATCTTTAAACAAGCCCATGGAACGGCTACGGGAGCTTCTGTTTCTGTCACCGCAGCGAACTTGACGATGTAGTTACTGGAGTCTCGAGCTCTCCAGTTTACACCACACCCAAGGATCTTCCTTCGGTACATAGATGATTGCTTCTACATCATCAAGAAAATGTCCTTGAGCGCATTTTTTTATACCTGAACACTAGAACCAGCAATACAGTTCACGACGGAAGAAGGTGTCGACGGTGGTCTGTCATTTCTAGACACCTTCTAAAACGCGACGATTGCAGAATTCCATTAAGTGTATTCAAGAGGGATACACACAGTGGCACGTACCTTAACTTCAGCTCCCGACATGTTACAAGAACTCCGCGGTTGCATCACTTGTACGCAGTGCAGAAAAGCTCTGCTCAACTCTGGAGGACCGAGCGGCTGATTTGGCTACCACACGCAATGACCTGTTGTCTTCGGGCTGCCCCAGTCTTTTATCGAGACTTTCGAAAATCGCATAGCTCATCCAGTCCCACAAGAACCCCAGCGACAGGAAAAAAGAAAAAGGATTCCGATTCCATATGCCTCCGGCGTAAGCGAAACCTTGTCCCGCATTTTTCGGTCATACGAAGTCGACTTCGGGCATGTTCTTACACGCTAGCTTGAAAGGGCTCTGAAACATGGAGTGGACATCAACTAGCTCAATCACTGCATTGTGTTGTCATTAACACCTGAGCCAAATAATACCCTTCTACAAGCAGCACAGGACCCACAATCACGCGCGAAAGTTGGAGAGTCCTTCCCGGCGACTTTTTCATGTTCGCACCCTCCCCCGTCGCTTGCACCTGCGTAGACAAGTTGAGAGATGGCTACTGGTTAGATTCTTTCAGACGTCAGGCAGCTACCAAGGCCGCGGCCAATGAGCCGCGTATCTCCGGCTGGTCAGGAAGCTCTCCCCCGGTGGTGCTGCCGGCGGAGAGGAGCGCCGACCTTCTAATGTGCAAAAAGTGACGAGAGGAGAGGGAAAGGCGCGAAAACGCCGAAATTCAAAGGTTGACTACAGATAACTCAGCTTCTACAAATCGCATTAAAAAATTCTTCCTGGACAATATTCCTGAAGCGGCGTGCTTTAACATCCCAGGTATACCGCAACTTTATTAGAACCCCTTTCAGAGCCCCTTTAATACATGCAATGGTGACGGTGAAAGACAAGCTAGCGAAGGAAAAGTTCCCGGGCATCTTGTACAGGATTCCTTGCGCTGGTTGTGAACATGTATAGTACATTGGTGAAATGGCGGATTTCAATAAAGTATTGAACAGCACAACAATGATGTCAAAAACAAGCACGTGGCAGCAAACGCGCTGGCTGAACATGCAGTCTCTTCGGGCCACGACATCGACTGGGATGGCGAAAATATAACCGCAACGACAAGTATTTACTTGGAATCCCTTGCCAACCTGCATACGCAATGCCTTATGCCTTCGAACGTACCAGAACCTTGGAAGAACGCTAACGTAATCTTAATCCATAAGAAAGGAGATGTTAAGGAGTTTAAAAGATACAGGCCGATGAGCTTAGTGTCCGTTTCGTACAAGGTATTTACTAAGGTAATCGCGAGTAGAATCAGGACAACCTTAGACTTCAATAAGCCAAACGACCAGGAAGGCTTTCGCAAGCGATACTCGACAATACACCGCATTCACATTATCAATCAAGTGATAGAGAAGTGTACAGAACATAACCAACCCCTATATACAGCTACATTAATAACGAGAAAGCATTTGACTCAGTGGAAACCTCAGAAGTCATGAAGGCATTGCGGAATCAGGGTCTAGAAAAGTCTTATGTGAAAATACTGGAGGATATCTATAACCACTACACAGCTACCATAGTCCTCTATAAAGTCAGCAAAAAAAATCGAATAAGGACGGGTGTCAGGCAGAGAGACACGATATCGCTAATGCTATTCACCGTCTGTTTACAGGAGGCGTTCCGAGGCCTGGATTGGAAACAGTCACGGATAAAAGTTAATAGACAATACCTAAGTAATTCGCGATTCACTGATGACATTACCTTGCTAAGTGACTAGGGAGGTGAACTGCAAAGGATGATCAATGAGTTAGACAGGCAGAGCAGAACACTGGGTCTAAAAATTAACATGCAGAAAACCAAAGTAATGTTCAACAATCTAGCAAGAGAACAGCAGTTCACAATGGCAGCGAGGGCCTGGGAGGGGTAAAGGAATACTTAGGGCAGGTAGTGACAGCTGATTGGGATCATAAGAAGGAAATAACTGGAAGAATAAGAACAGGGTGGAGGGTGGAAGAATAAGAACAGAGGTTGCTAGACCGCGATTAAGATTGCACTGGGAACAAGAAAAAACTGACTTATTTGCGTAGCGCAAGCCGGCCAGGGCTTTGCCACCAATGTTACGGGAGCCCGTAAATGTAATACGTTATGGCCATTCCTGCTTTTTGCGCGGAACTCGCCATGCGCACGCCTGGGCAGAAACTTGATCGACTAGCAACTTTTAAGCTAGAAAAACGGTTTGCGAGCAGTAAATCCTAGTACCAGCTTTCAGCTTTCCGTTGGTAAATCGCGGTTCGCAGTTTGCAAACCTGACGATCGGCAATACCAGAGTCGGGGAGGAGGGTGTTACGATTCTTTTCGGAAGAACGAAGCACAGACGCAACTGCGCAACAAAGCCGCCAACAGCCGTCTATTCCTTCCCCCCAGGCTGTTCACTGGATCACACACTCAAATTTTCTGCCTGTAGAGGGCGTGGTGCAAAAGTTATTTGGAGACATATGAACGGTATGACACCAAAGTCAGTCGCCACGGTAAGCATACGCTTGACGGTGACTAAGAATGGTGAAAGCAAGCAAAGAAATGCCTATAAAAATTAGGAAAAATAGAGACTACTGAGCTGCATGAAATTTGAAGAAAAAACTACTTTTTAGAGACTACTGAGCTGCATGAAATTTGAAGAAAAAGCTACTTTTTGACTTCGAAATTGTTTGGGATCTCCTTTTACTGCAAACAGATGCGGAAGAAAGAGATTAAAGCCCGCCGGTCAATTCATGGCGCACTACAGCGGTAATTTTCTACAGCCAGAGACGACACAGTGATGCCTACGCTTCTTGTGGATTACAAAACAGTGGTGCTTGCACTACGTCAGCGACAAACTGATCAGAAAATAAATTTCGAAGATGGACGTGACAACACTTGCATGAAATCAATACGAAACATTCAGCCTGTTTCCTCTCGATTGGCAACCTGATGAAGCGCCAATAAATTGATGAAACAGCAGGATGGAGACATGCCCATCACTTCAAATTTATTTCTTTAGCAATTTTTCGCTATTTTTAAATAATTACTTCGACTCTATCAACCAACACATTCATCTCAAATCTCGCACGCACGTCGCATTTCATAGTGTCATGTGTGTTAAGTATTTTAGAAACTGGCGTTTTGTAAATAAGGCTGCTGCTTCAACTTAGAGCCATCATAGAAGTTTTGTGTTCAATGTTATAAACTGTGTCGAAGCGAGCTTTCCACATTTTCGTAGGCTGTGCCATGAAAGGTGATTGTTGTTTTTGGTTTACATTCTTTTTGTCGTCAGTTTCACATGGCCTTTTCATTTTTTTAACTTCGACATCTGTTATAGCTTTGACTTCGCCATATTGTCTTGCATTCTACCCCGAAATATACACCGTCAGAAGGCATTTATTGCTACATTTACTGTTATTAGCAGTTGGTCAGATTTCCACACTTCATTTCAATGCATTCAGCGTTACACATCGATTTGTCCTAAAAAAATATTTTTATATATTTCACTTGTCTCATAGTAATATAGCTACTACCATTTCAGGGTTGCCCTCACTCCCAAGAAAAGAACGAAAATTCCAACTTCGTGAATTTTACCGATTGCTGTTTTTCGTGCAGAAACATCAAAGAACCATCCATGTGTGGGTTCTCGCGGAAGAAAAAAAATTCGGCGCTGTTCCAAATTTCTTTCACTTTTTCAAAGTTGGGCCACTGGCCTGAATTTTGATAAATGCAACACGAACACACCAAGGAGTCCTTTTAACGTGATCCGCTCGTGCGTACTGATGCCCCATGGGTTGCAATGCTGTATACGAGTAGACTACACGCGCGGAACAAGAAGATCTAGGGATTTTATCTCTGCGACCCCTGGCGGTACGGCTGCAGTATCCATTACGTATAGCTGCCTTGATCCGAACCTATTATGGTGCTCGCGAAAAAGCCCTTTCTGGACGAATTCTGGCGCACGGTATACTTGCTGGAAAGCTAAACGCCACGTGCAGCGGATTATACATTGTTCTTTTCTCTTCTTTCTTTTTTTTACTTCTATATTTATCAAGCCGGAGCAACGAAATTTCCAGTCACGCACAAGTAAAAAATGCTTGCGGTTTAGCATTGTTCAGCACGAAATAGTGTGCGAAAGCAGTTTTTTCTGGCGGACACCACCGCCACGTACCTGAAAGCACGATTGAGGTGTCCATTGACGCAGGAACTCAGTTATGCGGTTCCTTACCAGTGACAACCGGGGTCAGCAAGCCTGGATAATCTAGCTAGTACGCAAGTCAGCGGAGCCCTGGACTAGGGGCCCCTACCACCCGGCTCCTGCGAATTAAACACGTTAATAAAAGTATTATCTCTCCCTCTCTCTCTACTGCTTTCGAGCAGTCGCCAGCGAAGCTGATCTGTTCGCGCCGCCGCGGATTCGAATCACAGTTGCGGGGGTTTATATCATTTATTTTTATTTATTTCTCTCACTGGGCACAAACCCCCGAACACCTCAAGCATACAAACATCGCAAGATCTTGCACAAGGCTAACCCATTGAAATAGTACTCTTGCGTAAATTATGGAATTACACGTGAGCATTATAACCGTGAACTACGGTAACTCCGGGCTCACTCGTCGTCAATGTCAATATGCTGAGAGTGGCACAGAAAGGAGGCTTTTGTACGACATCGGGTCAGATTGATAAGTGAGCACCATGCGCTCGATGCAGCAAAAATAGAAAAGTTTAGGCTTGAGGGAACGATGCAGCCCACACGGAATGTTAAATGGCGAACTCCAAGGCAAAATCGAACGACGATATGAAGCAATGTCCTTATTGTCGTCTCTAGGCCCTCAAGCCACATTCAGACTGGAAACCATTATCAAGTGTGCATGCATAGTTGTGGGATGTATAAAGAACAAAACTACTAAATGCACCGCCGTCAGCAAAACGTCAGTGTAAAAGAAAATTCACAGTGACACCTAATTTCACAATGTTTTGACAATACGATAGCATTAGCAGCTGTCGATGCCTTCAGCAAAAGTGGCGTCACTCCACGCAGCCAATGGAAATGCTCCGGTATGGTGACGTCGTATCTCTCCAACCAATGGGAATGCTCCGGTCTGTCGACGTCACTGCTCTCGAGCCAATGGGCCAATTTTATGACCGACGACGCATTTTTTCCCCATCGGGCTTCTTATGCTACTGCACTGAAACAACAGCCTTACTAGGAAATATTGCCGCCTAGTGTTGCCAGGTGGCGCAAGCTGTCCGCGAAGACGATGAGGTTGCGATCGTGCTATCGCAGATCGGCCGCCATTACCGTCTCCTCTTGCCGACTCCAGCTGTTGAAGCGTCTCTCCGTGAGAACTCCGTGACAATTTGGTGGAGCCTGCTGGGTACGAGTATCCCATGCAAGAAACCCCTCCAGGGAGCCGTGCCGCCAGCCCTGCGCCGATTGACACCCCGGTACACCGCTTCAGCCGGAGGCTGCAGGGACTTTCACCGGAGTTTGGACCACTCGCGACAGTCATGATACCAGCCACCGGTATTCTCACGCAAGCTGCCGGTGCTACACCTGCCCACTATACCTTGCAGACCCCGCGGGTTCCCAAGGCCTTCCACGGGGACCTTTTCGAAGACGTGGAGGACTGGTTCCTTCACTTCGAGCGTGTGGCTGCTTATAACCAGTGGGACGACGCCGCGAAACTAAGAAACGTCTACTTTAGCCTAGAGGATGGCGCCCGCACGTGGTTTGAGAACCGTGAGGAAGTTCTAACTTCCTGGCGAGAGTTTCGCCGTCGCCTGCTGGAGGCCTACACCAGCGCGGATCGCCGCGAAAGAGCGGAGCGGGCAATCCAGTCCCGCGTCCAGCTACCGAACGAAAGCGTACAAATGTACGTCGAGGACATGACGCGGCTCTTCAGGAGAGCTGATCCTGCCATGCCTGAAGAGAAGAAACTTCGGCACTTAATGAGAGGCGTCAAAGAGCAGCTGTTCGCAGGCCTCGTGCGCAGCCCACCATCTACAGTTGCTGCATTTCTTTCGGAAGCCACAACGATGGAGAAGGTCCTGCAACAGCGTTGCGCCAGTTACGACCGGCCCGTGCATGCTGCTGCAGTCACATCATCGTTTGCCACCATCGGACAGCATCCTGATGATTTGCGGGAACTTATTCGCACAATCGTGCGTGAGGAGCTTCACAAATTTTGTAGCCCGTCGCAGCCTGCGCTCGGTTCCATCTCCGCTCTTGTACGAGAGGAGGTGCAACAGGCGTTCCGGGGCCCTGTTCCTGTGGTCGACGTACCACCTCTGCCTGGGGACTACCACCGTCCGACGTACGCCGAAGTTGCAAGGCGTCCGGCTCCCGCTTCGCCGCCACCAATTCACGCCACGCCTCAAGCCCCGCGGCCCTCTGTGCAACCGGTGCAGTACTTCGAGGATCGTCGAGCACCTCTCCGAAAGGCCGACGTTTGGCGTACACTCTAAGAAAAAAGGGTGTGAGAAGGGGGTAAAAAAGACTTTTACACCCTTTAGAGGACCCTAGGAGTAACTTTGCACCCGTCAATAGCATGCTCCTGATCACTTACCCCCTTTTAGAAAACTTACTCTCTACTTACCCTCCCTACCAGTGTTGATAACTGCGCGTCCGTTCCCGCCCCTAAAACAGCGGGAAGATTAGTTTGCTCGTATGTCACGACGGGGCGCTCGTAGAGCATTTTGTGTAGGGTGCCTGGACGCCCGCTCACCTCCGCTTTTAGGGTGAGGACGCGCTTTGTACCACCCCGCGCCGCCGTTCCCCCATCGCCGCGGCATGTTTCCCACTCGCAGGTCGCGTACTGCGCGCTATGCGTATGGCGACTTCAATAATGCGACTTAACTGGAAATAGCACACAATTGTTTCACTAGTGGCAGTAGCGTTTTAGCACTTTTGAGTGTATTTTATGCATGTTGCACTCGCTCCGACTACATGACAATCGACAAGATATGACGGATTGCTGTGTTTCTTTAATGGCTGCATTGAAAATCGACGGCAGTTATTTGTTCTTCATTGATAGTGATAAAATAGACTATATTAGGGTCCCCAAATTCCATTAAATTATGCGGCTTTTGTTGTTTTGAACGTACGGACTTTTCGCAAAGCCCCGAGTTTCTCGTTTATACAAGCAACGCGGAGGATGACCTGCCAAATGTAATACTTTTGCGTAGTTAACACCCACTTTTCCAGATTTATCTGAAGTGCATTTGTCTTATTACTGCACTGTATGTGAAAAGTATTCCACGTAACAATGTCAAGTTTCTCTTCCAAGTGGTCCGTCGTGGCACTGCTCTGGAGTGAATTCAAACTGAGGACGCGTCTCAAACCAAATGACCATATCTTCTTAACTGCTTCTCTTAGCGGCTTGTACCGCAACAAAATAATTCAGATGGTTGCGTTTCCCTTTGGATGGTGTTGACTACAAGTAGACTCATGATGCGATGCGACGACGTCTTCGTAATTCGAAGCGACTAAGTCGCTTTATTCGAGGGAAATTTAACTAAACAATTTTTTTTTCATTCCAAAACACGAAGAAAAATCATTCAAATCGACTGATTCACAAAGACACTTCCCAAATCAGCTTCTGATAACTACTTATTTTGAATACCGTTGTCCCCGCCAGGCTACACTAACAAAGAGAAGCCGACGCAACACAGGCCGCCTTACTCGCTTCCGCGGAGCCGTCTGCTCCAGTTGCTAAAAGACGCTGGCTTACTGCCGAACTCGGTTAGTCGTCGGGCAGGGCTGTAGATGGGTCTGGGCTAGTAGGAAAACCACGTTTGAGGTAAAGCGCGCAGGAAGACGCTGGCTAGTGAACATGACTGACAAGCTCTCATCCCCACTGCATCGAAAGCTGAGGGGAAAAAAAGAGTAATCTATACGACGTTGTGTCCCAGAAACAAGTGTGACGAATTTTGCTGATGTGGCTGCATGACGGAAATGAAAAGAGCCTTTTTCTCCAGTTGTAGATTCTTTTTAAACGATACGAAAAGGAACGCAAATAAACCATTACTGGAGAAAAATCCGCCTTTTGTTGGCGTCACGCAGCCACGACTTCTTTGCTTACTGACGCACAGAAGATAGGTTTGGCGCCAGGATATTCGCAGTGAGCTGATGCAAAGAAGTAGAGAGAGGGGAGGGTTATAATGCCTTCGTGACATTAAGATAAGACATGATAGACTGAACAAAACGCTGCGACGAGAATATGCGGAAAATATTTGCTTGCTAACACAACGTCTGGAAAAGATCCGTGTAGTGTATATAAATAGTATTTAGAATTTCATTGTTTAACGAACGTATTTGCTCTTCAAAACTTATGCTGCCACCTATGGCGCGAAGACGCTGCGGTGGAGAGTAGTCGCGCTTGCGCCTCGAAGGCATTCCAAAATTTCGAATGTCTCCGCGGAGCTCCGTCGACTCGAATTTCATGTGAACCGAATGCCGTTAAAAGACGTCGTGTAGCAGCGCAGCTATGGCAGTCGAGTCGAATGACATTCGTTTGGAAGGCATTCGAGGCATTCGAAACGCCCGTGTAGCACAGGTATAACCCGCGCAGAAGGCTTCTACTCGAGGCGTGGCACATTCAATAGACACGAAAGAATGTTAATCGCTCCCTGGGGACACGCACCGCCAGCGCGACTGAAGCGGGGTCCTGTTTACAGCAATGGAAGGATCGCGAGGCTCTCGATGACTCTTTTCGTCACAGTTTGAAGCTCTTTCAGGTTCCACGAACTTCGCGGTTTAAGTTGTCCTTTCAATGCCCCCAAACCCTTCTCTCCCCGGCTTGAAATCCTCTCCGTCTGCTCGAGAGCCGAAGCAAGCCAGCACCAAGAACATGGAGATGCATACCCCTTTTCGACGCCTGTTCTGGCATATGCTTTTACACTCTATTTCCAAATCTGGCGGCGAGCGTCGTGCTTCAGATTCTCTCCTCCGTTTATCCCCTCCCTGTTGGACGAAGAATACAGTGGAGGGCGACTGGGTGACTCATCTGCCCTCGCGCTAACTCTTTCAGTCAGCAGAGCAGGAAGTGAAAACGCGGTAATTGAACAATGGTTTTTGGCTGGAAAATATCTTCCTGTAAGTCAGCATTCCTGCAGTTTTGCGAGTTGTCCATTGTACTCCTGGACAGCTTTTTGTGGCTCTGCAGCCAAGGCTAGGCAGGAAAAAGAACAAAACGGGCCAAATTTCTGTTCCCAGAACTGGTCGCAATGTTCATTGGCGCCCTCACCCCTATCTCTTTCCTACTATCCCCTCACCTCTTTCGTTTCACTTCTTCAAACTACCTGCTATCCTTTATTTCCGCTACCCCAGCTCAGGTGCCACCGATTAGTGATGGCAGATGCCGGGGTGAGCAAACATCTTTTACCTTCCTTTTGTTATTTTAAATAAATAATCACTTACATACAACTGGTCGCCACGATGAAGGACTTCTCACAATCTTTACACATTTTCCAGAGAAAACACATTTGGAACAGCAGTTTTCAGTGACACCGAAAATCTCCCAGAAAAGACGAGCGATAAAGATGGGGCGAATAAAGAACGAACGAATATTCAAAGCACTCTATCGCTAAAGAATAGCACAGGAGGGAAAGAGACGCGGACGCGCAGCTCGGGAGCCATGCTAACCCCTCTTGTTCATCAGAGCCTTTTAGTTTCACCCCCCATACCCGCTACGTGCTCTCCACTCTCCGTGCGATTACCTTGCTGCCCGTGCACTGTGCTGACTCCCTGCTCATGAGAACGTATTTCTCCTTCGCTGAGACGATCATTTTGGTCAATACAGGCATGTACAAGTCGAGCACTGTGGAATGCTAAAGTAGTCATGGTTTTCAGCTGTGAGAGATGTCCCTACTATGCGTCAAGCTACGCGAGCGTAGTGAACCACATAGGGAAGGTTCACTCTCAAGAGCCGAACTTTAAAGTAGTGTGCGGGATAGAAGGCTGTCCTAACGTCTACGGCTCCTACAAGTCATACCGCCAGCACCTCAACAGAAAGCACTCTGAATTTATCAAGACCGCCGAAGTTTACAAGCCATGCAGCGGCAGTGACAACGTAGCATCGGATACCGGCGTGGACGAAGGCCCATCACCTCACTCCATCGAGACCACGTCCGACGAGACTCGGCGAGCAAATGGAAATCCACCTACTGACGACAGCCCTGAATATGAGCTCGACGAAGTTAAGCGCCATTTGATGCTCTTTTTTTTTGAAGACGACAGAGACGCGCTGTTTGCCACGGAGTGTTGCGCATGACATATTTGATGATATTAAGGTGTTTGTGCAACTTTTGTTATCTGCAGTTCTGCGGCGCACTTTGAAGGCCGGGCAGAACGGCCGCACTAGTCTGTGTGATGAAGTGGAAACTTTGGGAGTTGACATTGTCGATTTTCTGTGGGCTGACCTTCAAAGTGATCATGCCGTTCTGGCATACGTGCAGAAAAGGCTTCATTATGTTCAGCTAGAGGAAGTTAAACTTTCAGGAGAAACTGACCCGAGAGTCTGTGGTGTGTGCTTTTATGTACCCTTGGAACGTTCCCTTAAAGCTCTGCTGACGTCTCATGAAGTAGTTGAAGCAGTTTTGCATCAGGCAAGAATTGATTCCAGCCAAAAGCTTCGGAATTTTTTTGACGGCGCTTTTGTTAAAGAGCACGCTTTACTCATAGAAGGCTCAGCGAAATCAGTACTTCTGTTATTGTATACTGACGAATTCGAAATCTGCAATCCTCTCGGCTCGGCTGCCGGATCGCACAAAATATTGGCAGTGTATTTTTCGATCCTGAATCTCCACCCAAAATACAGGAGCAAATTGAGCTCTATTCACCTGCTGCTCCTTGCCAAATACACCGATGTGCGAAGATTTGGCATATGTCAAGTAATCGCTCCGCTAGTGAATGACATAAAGCGTCTTTACGAGGAGGGCTTAACATTTCTTTTCAACAGTTCCGAGATTGCACTCCGTGTTTTTGTAGTTGGTTTTACCGGAGACAACCTGTCACTGCATAAGATAGGGGGGTTCCGCGCATCTTTTGCAAACGGCAGGGTCTGCCGATTTTGCCTTGCTCACAAAAAGAAGTTGAACACACTACTGTCGGAAGCAGATGTAACTGTGCGAACAGCAGCTGCACACAGCAGCCACCTCACGGCTGTAACGCTTGACAGAGACAATGCGCAACTGTATGGCGTTAATGAGGAGTCTTCCCTCCTGAAAATCCCTGACTTCGACGTCACACAACAGTTGCTTCCCGACTGTATGCACGATATTCTGGAGGGAGGAATAGGATTCGTGGTTAAACATGTGCTCCAGGGCTTATTGTCTTCTGGTGTGCTAAAGACCGAGCAGTTGAAGAACATTTGTAACTATAGTTTCCAACAAAATGATAAGAGAAATCGCCCAGTAGCAATCAGCATTTCTCGGAAGGGCATCGTGCTCAAAGGCACAGCAAGCCAGAAGCAGTGCTTATTCCGTTTACTGCCGCAGTTTTTCGCCGACATAGTGCCAGAAGGTGACCCTGACTGGGAGATATATCTTCAGTTCCGGGAGATAGTTAATATAGTCTTAGCAGAAGAAATTCCTGAAGATTGCTGCAGTTATTTGGAGGTCCAAATTTCTTATTTTTTAAAGAATTTTGGAACCAGATATCCAAATGTGCATATCATTCCCAAGATTCACTACTTAATCCATTACCCAAGATTCATTTCATTGTTCGGTCCTCCACGCCGGTACTGGAGCATGCGGTTTGAAGCAAAGCATGCTTACTTCAAGACTATCGGCACGCGCAGCAGGAACTTCAGGAACATCTGTCGTACTTTGTGCGAAAGGCATCAGCTGCGAGCATGCTACGAACAGTCAGCTATGGTCGTCAGTGACAGTTTGAGCACTTCTCATGCGTCCTTGGTCAAGCCAGCAGATGTACCAGAGTTCGTGCGCATTGAACTTGGCATCACAGATCAGGAAGTGAAAATGTTCTCTGTGGCAAATGCCAGCGTCGACGCTTGCTCGTACAGGTGTTCAGATGTTCTACACATAGGCTGGGAAAATGAAGCTCCTGTCTTTGCTGAAGTGAAAAAGTTGCTGATTTTTCGAAATTGCCTTTTTCTTTGCTTGGAGAAATTTCATACAAAAGGATTTTCACGTCATCGTCAAAGCTATGGTGTGTCGCCGTCTGGAACAGACTTGCTTTTGCGTCCAGGACAAGAACTAGACAATCATGCGTTGGACATGTACGAGTACAGTCAGGGGTTTGAAGTTATCCCGCATTACGAACTTTTTGACTGATGTGGTAATGCTAGCGCAAGTCAGTGTGGATACTAGATCATGTGCAAACAATGCATGAAATAGACGTTGTGAAACTGTTTTATGTTTTATATCTATGTTCTTGCTAATTACATGTTGCTCCGCGAGGATGACGTCAAATGCAGTTGCCGCTAGGATGTATTGACATAAATGTATATATGATTTGATTGAGCAAATTTCAATGCGTCCATATAAGCGCACATATCTCTGTGTGTCTCACATCCTGTGGTCCATTAGACCATCTCTTCATACATCTTTTTTCGAATATATGTATGTGTGCTTAAGTCTTCGTGTCTGAGAGTAAACAAGTACCTGCATTTTTAATACATTTGGCTTGATTCGCTGTCCTGAGATTTGCTTTCTTTTGACATCTGTCACATTCTCTTGGACGTTAATTAATCGCGCTTAGAAGACTACGTAAAGTATGGAAGAACTGATGATACGTACCAAAGTTGTACGTAACGCGTTACATGTAATTGATTACTTGTAAGCAGTTGCATTTTCGTGTTACTTTGGAATGTGCTTTCTTCGTACCGAAGCGGTGTCCTTGTGGTAGAGCATCAGCCTAACATTCGGGGGGTACTGGGTTCGATCCGCAGTGCCACCGGGTACCCGCCTGTTTTTTGATGGCTACAAGATTTTCCCCGGCCTTGTGCTCGGCTCTTATAGGGTGAGATGCTTGGGAAAAGGGTCTTGGGCCAAACCGCTGTCTTGACGGATCAGAGATAAGGCGGATCAGAGCTAAGTTCCGCCGTCCAGCAACCCTAAATCCGGCTCGTGCGGTAGAAGCCCAACTTGTGTGCATCGATTGCTTCTTTCAAACGATGTTTCAGGTAATTCAGTTACTTTTTCTGCAGTTCATCACACGTAATCA
>JARKHS020025691.1:0-48831 GCA_030143305.2 Amblyomma americanum | reverse complement strand
GCAGTGAACCCCATCCAGCTCTTCCTGGGAGGACACTCAGCTAGCCGCTAACCCAACCGACCAGTTGAGTCTTGATCGAACTGGCCAAGGGAGGAGAGGAGGTCAGAGTGCTCTTGGACGAATGGGGGTCCTCGCGGGGTACCACAAGAGCGATTTCAGCCACAGTTTGTTCCACCTTCTCTTGCCCGACATCTGCCGCTCAGGCGTGCGCGGGAGATCACAGCAAGCGCGGGGCTTGTGATTATGAGGACCACCATGGAAAGCAAAAATACAATGTAACAAATTTTTTTTCTCCTTTCCCGCAGTGGGTGAACGAAGAAGCGGAAATTGTTTTTAAAAATAATTTCATTGAAAACCAATTTACACGTGCCACGACAAATTGCACCATACGGGACAAATGGAGGGATAAAAGGACAGTACAAATGTAGAAAACAGAATGAAAAAATTTCAGCGCACGCAGGTTTAATACTTGCATGGCTTAATATCTTCAGAAAGGCAATGACCATTCCTCAGACATGATAACGAAGACCGTTTGTATCTAGTCTTTGATGATTACTTTGGTGTTAATTCTTTTCGTTTTCCAACATTCCTCCTTGAATAGCTTTTCTCTTTGTGAGTAGAAAGTTTTATCTGCTAAACTAACGATAAAGTCTAAGTTCTTTTATTAAGCCATGGAAGATACCGGAAATTAGGTCGTTACGCACCGCCCACATACGCTGTTCGACTTCAGCCACGTGTTCGTGCGCCCAAGATAGCTTTCAAGAACCGAAACCCGTGCTTCCTGTTCTGAAAGGTGCGTGGGGTTATCGCTTTATTCTGAAAGCGCCGCGCAAAAAAAAATGGCAGGAGGAAACAATTCGCTCGAAGACAAGATCTCTGAAGCCATGAAAGCACAATTCAATGCATAGCTTACTGAATTTGAAGCTTTCCTTGTTGCGGCTTCGAGGTTTTCATGCGGCAAGGACGTCTGACATGAGAAGGCGTAAAGTGAGTTTTGACACCAGTGGGTGGATCCCAAGTGGGTTGCAACAACCCACGTGCCCTGCAAAGCGTGGGCCATCTGTACCTGTACTTTGCGCTACATATCATCCGTTTTCCTCCTTCGTCTTTTTCTTCATCTTTTTCCTTTCGGTGCGGTTCAAGGGCTTACTTCGGGTGAGACAGTTACCGAGACTTTCGTTTCCTTATAACCTCCTTACTATTTAATTAGCACTGCATCGACTCCTAACTCGATTTTGTGTGCCGAGGTATTGCAAACCGGAAGGATACTCCGAAAAAAAAAATGAGAGCAGGGGTATTGCACGAATCCTTTCAACTAGTTACTATGAATCAATGAAATAAAAGCGCGATAGCATGATGGGGGACGAATCAAGCTTCGCCGTCAACTTTTGTTGCATGTATTGTTTAAGTAAAGGTGGCACAAGTGTCACACGAAGCCGGTACACCGATTTACCCCTCCGAAGTCTACACCTTTGATTTTTCTCTGCTAAGGGTACCCTTTTTATCCTTGTCGTCAGCACAGAATCCTACTTACCGAGCGCACTGCGCCTAAAATAACTACGGCATGCGCAATGTTCATTAGACGGAAGCACCAAGAAGTTCAGAACACAAGCTTGTGGCGCAGCAGAAATTAATATTATGCCAACTGGCTCAGCCATTATTACGCTTGACTTTTGGTACACGATACATTCTTTACCTTTACTTAATTGCCTAAAAAATGATTTCCCGCTCGCCCCTTATAGTCTTCAAAATAATAGGCTTTGAAATGTATAAAGAAAATTACTCCGAAACAACAGATCAAAATATCAGCCTTCAACTGTTCGTGATTGAAAATTTATGCCATTTTCTCTCATGCCATAATTTTGGCAGCACATTGGGATGTTAAGAAAACTGGCTCAATGATCAATCATAGGTTTAAGCTTTCCGAAGCAGCGCATTGTTCTTGAATAGTTGATGAGATCGCCAGCATGGAATAGTATTAGCATTGGCGTCCGAACAAATATTTCAAAGAAATTGTGCACGGTGCTTTAAGCGAAGTTTGTGATTGACATGGCAAACACAAGTCGGACATGTTTTCTTAGGTTAATGACAAGATCATACTTGTCTAAGATTTTTTAACAAGATATGTCCGCAGCATTGTTCGCCACAAGTTTTCTAAAGTCACAAACCATTTCGACGGTGCCGTTTATTTGTGGCATTCATTAGCGTAGTCTCAACACAAGATGGTATGGTATGGTATGGTATGGTATGGTATGGTATGGTATGGTATGGTATGGTATGGTATGGTATGGTATGGTATGGTATGGTATGGTATGGTTGGTATGGTATGGTATGGTATGGTATGGTATGGTATGGTATGGTATGGTATGGTATATGGTATGGTATGGTATGGTTTCGTATGGTATGCAATTTGTAGCCATACCGCGCGCGAAATGTTCATCCGATATTTTCGTATATTCGTTATCACAGCGCAATGCAATGGGACATCCCGCAAGTAACGAAAGAGGAAATAAGAGCAATGCAAAGGTGATACCTAATAGAGTCAGGACAACCTTAAACTTCAATCAACCAAATGATCAGGCGGCTTTCATAAAGTTACTCGACAATACACCATATTTACACTATCAATAAGGTGATAAATAAATGCGCTGAATATAACCAACGCCTATATATAGCCTTCATTGATTACGAGAAAGTATTTCACTCAGTGGAAACCTCATAAGTCATGCAGGCATTGCGGAATTAAGGTGTAGACGAGTCTTGTGAGAATACTGGAGGATATTTACAACGAATTCACAGCTGCCATAGTCCTCCATAAACTCAGCAATAAAATTCGAATAAGTAAGGGTGTCAGGGAAGGAGACAAGATCTCGCTAATGCTATTCACCGCCAGTTTATAGTAGGTGTTCTGAGGCTTGGATTGGGCACAGTTGGGGACAAAATTTAATAGAGAATAACAAGTAATTTATTATTCGCTGATGACAGTGCCTTGCTAAGTCACTCATTGATCATGCCTTACAAGGCATGATCATTGAGTTAGACGTGCAGAATCGAAACATGGGTCTAAAAATTAACATGCAGAAAACCAAAGTAATGTTCAACCGTCTCGCAAGAAAACAGCAGTTGACAACTTGCAGCGAGGTTCAGGAAATGGTAAGGGCATACGGCTACTTAGGGAGTTTGAATGGAAGTTTACCAATATCCCTCAAGAAAAAATTATACAAAAGCTCTATCTCACAGGTGCTCACATATGGGGCAGAAACGTGGAGGCCTAAGAAGAGGGTTCAACTAAGAGAGGACAACGCCTAAGAGAGGACAACGCAGCGAGCTATCAAAAGAAAAATGATAGGTGTAACGTTAAGAGACTGGAAGCGGAAAGAGTGGGTGAGGCAACAAAAGCGGGTTAATAATATCCTAGTCAAAATCAAGAGAAAAAAATGGGCTTGGGCAGGGCAGGCAATGCGCAGGCAAGATAACCTCTGGTGCTTAAGGGTACGTCACGGACTGCATGCCAAGGGAAGGCAAGCGCAGCAGGGGTGACAGATAGTTAGGAGGGCGGATGAGATTAACGGTGACTTCCAATCGCAGAGTTGGAGCACTTCTGGAGCAACGTTTCCTGCTCTTTTCGGAGCAACTGTATTCCAAACGCAGATCTGAGCCACGGATCGCGTCTTCCAATCGCATACAGGGAGCGGTTGCCGAGCCGAGATTGCTCCGTGGAGCAGTGGGGACTGCTCCGCCGAAATCGGCGGATCCGACCGGAAGTTTGCGTGACGTTCTTTTTCAGCGGCGATAGAGGCGCCCTACATGATCTGGCCAGAGCAAGTGTACTCCAATCTCAATTTCAGGTCGCGCGCTCTGCGCCGGATTCAGGCGCTCTGTCACAGAGCGTGCAGACCGCTCCGGGCCTGCGATTGGAATTCACTATAAGAAGTTGCTAACTGCTTATTTCCAACTCTGCGGAACCAAGCACAAGAATCACCACCATGTTTGGGAGCACATACTCTAGCGAACGCCGTTCTAATTTATGAAAGTGAAGAAGTCCGTTGTGCGATCAAGGATGACAGACTACCACCTCAGAGCCACCACGCAAATGACCTCCGCGCTAGGCCTAACGCTGTATATTGCTGCCCTTGTCGCTGCTAAGAGCTATCTAACCTCAAGCCAGCAGCATGCATCTGGAGGTCGATTCTTGCATTCGAAAGTAACTTTTCGAAAGAAAAGTAACTTCTTGGTCAACTTCACCCGCGGGAGACATTTTTTTCATCGCGGGCCGTATACCAATATGAGTTCTAGGCCCCTGCGCTAGATGACATCATTGAGCATCTGCTCCGCCTTCCGTAATAAATACTTAACAGGTACGCGTTGAAGCTTTCAAAAGCAGAGTAATTCATTTTGAAAGAACACGCTCCTAAATTTTTGGCCAATTTCTGAAGACTGTATGAGGTGAAAACCCATGAAAAATCGGAGTCACTTCAATCGGAAATAGTTCGCTTTCTGCCTGAACCTACCCGTGTTTTATAACGTTAATAAAATGAAATGAATAAAATCCTAATCCTGTTCCTTTTCTTCATGCACGTAATAATTAAAAGCGTGCTCATTACGGGTCATGATCACGTAGTACATGGTGTATAAAGCAATATGAACAGGGCACAAAATTACATCTTTTTTTTTTCAAGGTATAAAGATTCTGGAGCGGGTATTTTATTGGATTTCATTCTAAAATCGAGACATTTTGTGAAAATTCAGAACAGCGGGAACGACAGGCGAGCACGTTTCGTTTCTGTGTTTCTTGTCTTCCATTTGTCGCTCTGCATTAAATTTTGATAAGCCACCGACTCACCTACACTAGCATCTGAATCACGAGAATTCATTCGCAGTATTGAATGTTTAGTTTTCCTTTTTTTTGAATTAACTGTCACAGAACAAGCGAGTCACCACAATATGAACAGTTGAAGCTATGCCCTCTTTAAATGCCGCTATTTTCTTTTAGCGGTTTTTCTTTTTTGATGCACGCGTTCCAAAGCTACTGCTGCCATGGGGAATGTTTCCAACACAGGTTAGACTATGCTGGTTCGCCAATTTGAGCAAAAAAGTTATCGTTGATACGTTTTTCTTTTGCCCTTCTAACGCTCGTTTAAATGCAAATGGAAATGCTTCATTTTCACGATATTGCATTTTTTTCAACGAAAATCTAATCAACCTGCAGTTCTCTATATCGTTATAGCACAAAGGGAGCAAAGAACATTTTTAACGCCTTGGGATTAAGTCTGCATAGCTCTTCGCTAACGTGGGATGCCTCGCTCCCTTCTCTAGCTTGCAAAAAAAAAAAGTTTAATGTTCTGAACCGTAATTTAACACTCTCTTATTTTTGTGCATTCGCAGCAAATCCTTTGCAAGATAACCTAGCACGAAAAACTTTGCAAGAAAAACTAGCAACACATTTTACAGGCCTTTAACTTGTTCCTGCCTTCAGAAATCTCCAACGACGCTTCCAAGTCACGATATTTTATTTACTAAATATTCCCGCGCTTGTCGCTATTGTTCAAACTTTCGCTATCGTGAACAGAATAGTTCGCACTGGACACTTGTGGAATGTCTTCCGCTGAAGTGGTCCAATCGGCCTCGAATCTCGGGGTTGCAATCGAATCTTCGGAGCTGCTCGAAGAGGCGCTCGTGACGCTGGCGTTCCGGGCGTGACGCCGACCGCTACGTCCTTCATTTCTAAGCGTGGTGGGCGCAGTCACGTCGACGGTGCCATTACGCTGCAGCTCGTGATGTTTGGCCCAGTTTCGCTTGGACAGCGAGGCGAAGAGGTACAATTCCGCAACGAAGATGATGAGCACAGCGACGCTCACGTACATCATTCCCAGCGCCAACCTCCTGCGACTACTTCCGGTCTCCACAGAATCGCTCTGGTCAGCTGAAGCATCTGTTCCTCGCCTCTCGTGAGCTGCGTCTGAACTGCGTATTCCAGGAGGTGTTGGCTTTGATGGCTTCAAATCTATAGAAAGTGTGGAACGTATAGTTATGAAGAATTCTAAACGACTTTTTATCTTGGAAGCAACTTTAGTGTAGGACTTCCGATCCACTGTGGTCGTGAACTCATTAAACAAACATTATGGTTAGCGCTCGAGCTGTATGTGCTACCCTAACGTTAACCACCATAATCGGTCGGCTACCATCAAGGACGCATAAGTTGCCTTCCTGGTGATGGGTTCGACTCCCGATGCCGGCCGGTTAACCACCGGTTTCCTCAAAATCGGTACAAGCTATTACCCGTCCTGGTGCTCGGCTTGCTAGGGTTACATGGCTTGACAAAAGAGCCTGCGCCTTAAAATTTCGTCCCTGTGGGCTTGGAAGAGAGACAGCGCTAAGAGAGAAACAACAAAAAGAACCCCATCTGCAGTGAAAGTCAAATAAAAAATTTCGCTTGTGAAAAATATGTGGTTTCCAAAATCTTTCATCTTAACGTTGTGTTTGCTTCAGAGTAAGCTACATACTTGAATTCGCGAAGCCAGGAATTGATGAACTGTATGCTCAGAACAGCTACTACTGGGTCTAGGTGGTGTATCATCCAACATTTTAGAAAACGCTAGCTGCATAGAAAGAAAAGACAGACACATGCAGCTAGCGCTTTCCAAAATGTAAGAAAGAACTATGTAGTGTGACAAGAGCTCTCACTCAGCAGAATCAAAAGATAACATTGCGCCACGCGTGCTACCAGTGTTAATGTAAGGATTGGTATTTAAAACCTCCAGGCAGATTGACCATCCGGCTGAATCGTCTTGAACCGATTAAACAATGCACGTCCCGAACTAACGTCTTTCGTTCTTCGTTATCCCTAGAGATTATATAATAGAACTGTGGAACAAACTGCCCACATAAATCAATCAGAGCTCCTTTGTGTCAACAGACGCAAATGCAATTAACATATATTACTGAAACCAAAACCGTGTTGGAACGGACGCTGTGTATTGGGCACTGCAGATTATTTTGCAGCGAAAGCTACACTACGCTAGCCTGCGAGATTTCGCCCGTCTTGGTCATCTGCTCCTACTACGCAAACGCGAGTTTTGCCACAGGTGCGCCGCGCGTGACGTCACAGCTGCGCAGCCGCCGCGACCACCGCCGACTCCGCCACCTCGCCCCCTCCGCCGCTGCGCGTTGATGCCACGACTATACTATGCGTCTTATTGCGCATGCGCGTGGGGTAGAATGAATACGGGACGTGATGCGTTCGGCCGTCAGCTGCAAGCCATGGAATAAGAGAAGCCTTGCTCGTTGGGGCAGCAACGCAGGCTTCGGGAAATGAACTCGACGTGCCCCGAAGTCGCTGCTTGGTATAAGGCTAGCCGGGGGCGTGAGGAGGAGGTCCAACGAGCCAAGAGAGTGGCGCAGGCTCCAGAGGAGCGCGCAGCTCGACTCGCCAAGCGGCGCCGACAGGATGCGGAAAGGAAGAAGCGGCTCCTAGCCGCTTTTGTTACCTATACTAGGCATAGCAGAGCTAAGCCACTGCTAATTTCTTTTTATGGAAGAGGGTTTGAAATTTGTGCCCGTCTTATAATTTGCACATTGCATTATATATCGTATATATTGTATACATTGCATATGAATGAACAAGATACTGAAATGTGGGTATATATTTCTTCGTACTTAGGTATTTATTGTTTTGTCAACTATTCTATTTTCTCTCCCTGTAACGACGCTGAAATGAGGGTTGACCCTATATGTAAGTAAATAGTTATTTATAGTCAGAAAGGACGCCGAAATCAACCGCCGCCAACGGCATGCCAACGCCCTATTCAGGCAACGCATTCGTTCAACATTTTTAATGGGGCCAGTGTAGTTTCTCATAGGAAATTTCGCTCTCGACGCGGAGCGGAAGCATGTTCCTCCGTCCATTACAACCGCGATAGATTTGTGGCCGGGCTACGAGGGAGAAGTGCTTGCAGGAATTCTCTGTCTAAACAGACGTGCGTTTAAGCGAACGCCAAAGGCGACTGTGTACTGTGTTATGCCAGAGCACGTAAAAGATGCCCAATGGGTTGAAATTGGTGACCCCCCCCCCTTCCCACTACGGAGCCTTCCTTCCTTATTTCACTGTCTTTTCACCCCTTTCCTCACAGCGCTTGAGTTGCCCACCGAGAAGACAGAGTTTCAATCCCCTGCCCCAAGACCCAGAACAGAACTCGTGGATACTTGATCGCGGCGCTTCCTGCAGTTTGCAAGGAGCGAGTAAGCATAAAATGAGGCTTTCGACGTGATCTATTCGTGGCTGATGGCGTCGAGCCAAGCCCGGAGACTGCGCTAACAGCCCACACTATTAAGGCGTGCAACACGAATAGGATACACTTCTAGGTTAGTGAAAATAATTTTCGATTTGTACTCACCTAAAGCAGGATCGCATTCAGGCGCCCTTTGGTAGCTGATTATTGGCCAACGGTGTCGCCCCTCTGGCGGGCGCAGGCGCGGGTCTGCAGCGGGGACATAGGGTGATTCCCCGAGCTTCGTTGGCGGCGTGAAGTATACGCTGTCAGTGGACCGGTCGGCCTCTCTGAAGCCTCGCCTTCGCCCTTGGAGTGCTTCTGCTTTGCGCTGCTGCTTTCCCATCCACACCGTCTTTCCTCCTTGCTCTTCTTCTTCTTCTTCTTCTTTCACTGCTTGCTTGTCACCCCCCCCCCCTTTTTCTGGTTCTTCTCTTGATGCTGTTATTTGCCTTAAATTATCTATCTCGCTCTTTCTATCTCCCAAGTGGATTTTTTTTCTTCAATATGTGGGCCACACTTAGAAACTAATGAGAAATACTGACATCTCGGACGAGTGTAAGAAGCAACAAAAGCCTAGAAGTTGTAGTTTAGAAAAACTCTCTTCGCCGAAGTAAAATCCTTTTGTAAGAAGAAAGAAAATGAATGCCGCCAAGGGGAAACGTCCCGTTTCCTGAACGGCAGGAGAAATAACCTATGTAGCTCAATTTAGAAAACATTACAATATCTGCGACTGCTGAAAGGAGCTAAACAAAAAATTACTTGAAACAAGCATCCCTGTAATGCACTACATTTTTTGCCTCAGAATGTCGTCATTCGAATTGACCGAGTGATCGTTTTAATGTGACCACCTCAAGCACCTAAGCTTCAGACAATCACGCACTGCAGATGGTAGGCTACGTCACCAAGCAATCCTCTGCACTTCTATTTATGAGAAAAAAAAATTGTAGTATTGCGCTTGTCTGCTTAACAGCGGAAATGCGAAAGCCTTTCCCTGTCCTCCGTTTCTCGCTACATTTTTATGTATTTTTATTTTTTATATTTTTAAAGGTTTTATTTTTGTTTTGTTTTGGTTAATATTAGCTTTTTTATTTTCATGTTTTTATTTTTTAATTCATTACGTATGTGTTGGTTACGAACTGTTGCTTAATAAATATTCTATTTTATTTACCATACAACTTATGATTGACAGTTAGTGCTGACAACTTCCGTCCTCGCCACTCATAAGCCAAGAAAGGCTTGCGCCTTAAAACCGTGCCACAGACGAAAGCCAGAACTGCGTCACTGAGTCTGGGGCGAGAGCCCAGCGCTGGCCATTGCTAAAAGTCTCCCTCAATTTTGTTTCTCTTCGGTGGTAAACAACTACAGGTAGCTGCAGTGCAGCCCGGCCTCTAAATGTGGTTTCATTTTTTTTCCCTGCTAATTCAAATAAACCACATATGGCACAGTGCGGCAGAATACGGCACAATATGGCCCAAAATGGCACAGTTCACTCCCCGACCTGGAGATTTATGCGCCCCAGCCCCACCATAGAAACTGGTGAACACTGATTTTTAGCAACGACATATTGGCACTTCCTGCAGTTGTGATGTCGGCGGTTAATGCGACTTTCGGGCGTAGAATTATTTCATTTTTATTAATGATGATTTACGCGCACAAGGCCACTGGCTATACACCCCTCTCGAGAACGAACACCTTTGCTGATAGGTCCCCTGACTGCCCGATACCAGCTGCATAGTCCAAAGCACTTCAACACTTTAAAAAGGCAGAGCACACAAAAGCTGTAATAAACTGAAGTAATACGCACAACTGAGCTGCTTAGTAATGCACTGCAAAAAAAAACAGCGCAAATAGACGAAACACGAAGCAAAAAATGCGCACCACAAGCGCCGTGGGATCTGTTCTTCGCTTGGTCTTTCGTTTCTTCAGCGCTGTTCTTTTGTTCGTTCAAGTACAAATGGTTAATGGTTTTATAGGGTTTAACATATCGAAGGCGACTCAGGCCATGAGGAAGGCCGGAGTGGAAGGCTTCGAATAATTTCGACCACCTGAGGTTCTGTCAGGTGCACTGGCATCGCACAGTACACGGGTCTTGAGCATTCTGCCTCCCTCGAAATCCAACCTCCTCAGCCGGGTTCAAACCCGCGTCTTTGGGGTCTGCACCCGAGCAGAATAACCACTGAGATACCGCGGCGACCGGCCTGAACAAGCGTCGAGTCTAACATGACTCTTTGGTGAGTGGTCACATCTGCATAACTGTAGGCTCGTACTTTAAGCTCTGATATAGTGCCTTGGCGCGAACCGCATTTCCGGTCAATGATGTCAAAGATCCGAGCTTCCTGCGCCCGAGAGGAGCAATTTTAGGAGTTAGCAGCGTATGCCCCACTGCAAAGGCAACAATTCTCGTTATGTTCAGTGCAGGTGTTCGTTGTATGAGCGTCCCGACAGTTGCTACACCGCAAGTTGGACTCGCAACCGCCGGCACTTTAGCCATAGCGCCAGCAGTTATTGCACTGTAGAGGCCTAGGCAATAATGGGTCTGCACGAAGGGTGACTACTCATGCCTTGATTTCAGAGGGGCAGGAAGTGCCCGCAAAAGTGGCAGATACAGACCCAGTAGGCACCCCCACGTTGTTGGCATCCCTTGGGTTGCGCACGCAGGCAGCAATTCATTAGCCACGGCACAAACGTCCCCTTGACGCGAAGCGACGTCTTGACTGGCAAATTCGGCGTGTGGAGTTCAGAGAAGTTTTTGCGGCCGTTTCAAAACGCATCGGCTGAACTCGCTTAAAGACTGGCGCCAAGAAACCAGGAGGACGCTGCCAGAACATGAGCACAAGAAGAAAAACACGTTCGAAACATTTGTAATCTGCCTTCTGTAGACGCCATACAGGTAATTTGTGGAAAAGAGAATGTGAAGAAATTCAGTATGTTAGCGACTTCTTTAACACATCCCACCAACTCCCTTGACGATTGTGCCGAGTCACTGCGAATAGAAAAGGAAGATGAACACTTCGTCGCCTAGTGAGTACAGCTACTACGAGAGGGTGGTCTGCCGCTTTTAAACAGAACAACCATGATGGAAGTCATTAGACAAACAAACGAACAAGGCCAGCTCCACCAGACTCTAGAGAGGGAAACCATACTAAATCTAGTCCCAAGTGTTTTGAAATTAACTTCTATAACTCTACAAAAGCATGCTTCACTTGTGCGTGTCCCTCACATCATGCGCAGGAGGCCTATTTTATGCTGAACTTGTCTTTTGTGATTCGCTGTAAGGTAGACAGCTGTCCGGTCAGGAACTGGGCTGCAATCCCTCAATAACTGTTTAGCGTTTTGTAATGCTTAGTTTACATCGCAACAACAAAAATGCTCCACCATATTAAGCGCTGGAAAAATTCGGCATTGTCAACAGGGGAAGCTCTACGAAAGGCTGTCTCTGACACCTCCAGAAGCGCTAGAGAGAAGCCCAAAGCATCGCCAAGTACTAGGCGCAGACAGCGACCTGTGTTTCTCCCAAGAGTAAGCGGAAAGCAGCGCCGTTTACTGGATATGACCATCCGATGGCAGGTAGTAAGCTAAAACCAGAAAATCCGAAAGATTTTCCGCATACCCCTGTATTTCTGTTTGCCAAATAACAAGTTAGTCACAACTTTACTAGTTGCACATTCAGATAAAGGTAGGTACTTGTGTTGCGGCGAATCGCTTTGAATGATTGATACACCAGAAGTTTTCGCATATGACAAATAGATGTCACATGGAAATTACGCCTGTGGCGCCTTCCTCAAATACTTAAGCTTCAAAACATTGAATGTGGTGGAAGCGCTATAGCAGTTGTCCGTGTATGTGAGAGTGCTCGATACGATTTCACCTAGAACTTTACTGTTTGGCGTTCTGTTTCTAGCAGTCGCGACCACTTTTAGACACAACATACATCATTAGCAAACAAAATGAACGAAACACGGAAACAGAGCCCGCACACTCGGTGTATTGTCAGAGACAAATCAAACAAAAGGTCGTAAAATAATTTGTTATCTTTATTGGCGCGTGAAACGTTAGGAAAAACCTGGTCTCAAACGCACTGTCCACGCAAGCATATCTGTAAGGAGGAAAGAAAGGTTATGGTTCACTGTCTCAGCAGTGTAGATATCATGACGTTTGCAATCAGTTATATTTTTCACCAGCATAATTGAAGCCTGACTACACCCACTGCAGGGCAAAGGACTCTTCCATATCTCTCAAATTAACTCTGTCGTGCGCCACCTACGAGCCCTATCCAGCAAACATTGTAATTTCATGCACCTATGTAACGTTCACCCGCCCTCTATAACGTTTACCTTCCCTTGCAATCCAGTTCGTCACCCTAAACGACCACCGGTTATTTTGCTTTCAAATTACCCGCCCTGCCCAAACAAATTTCTTCTTAATTTTAACAAGGATGTCATTAACCCGCGCTTATTCCGTGACCCACTCTGCCCTCTTCCCCTCTCCTAACGTTGCACCTATAATTTTCCTTTCCATAGCTAGCTGCGTTGTCCTAGATTTATGTTGAACCCTTTTTGTTACCCTCCACGTTTCTGCCTCATAGGTAAGTGCCGGTAAGATGCCATTGTTATATAGTTTTTTTTTCTTGAGGGATAGTGGCAGACTGTCATTCATTTGAGAGAAGTTACAAAATGCGCTCCGCCCCATTCTTATTCTTCTAGCTACTTCATTCTTATGATGCTGGTCTGCTGTCTTTGCCTGTCCTAACTATACTTATTCCTTTACGACTACAGCACCTCGCTATCAATTGTGAACTGCGGTTCCCTTCCTAGACTACTGAACATTACTTAGGTTTTCTGCATGTTAATTTTTAGACTCTGTCTTCTGCTTTGTCCAAGTCAATGATCACGCTTTAGAATTCATCCGCTTAGTGACTGAACAAGACAATGGTATCAGAAAATAGCAGATTAACTCCTATACTCAACTATTCCCTGTGCAGGCCTCTGAACACCTCCTGCAGGCAGGTGGTGAGGAGCATTGGAGCGAAAGTGTCCCGAGTAAGAATGGCAAGTTGGGCTAGTTGGTTGGTTGACACATGCTTGGGTGGTTTAACAGCGCGAACGAACAAAGGCGTCGTGCCTTTTCTTCCTTCGTCCTTGTTTTTTCACTCAATTAAGCCCCCAAGATCGTGTATTGCTGCTTGACACTCTTATTTGTTGGAGTTTTATTGCTGCCTTTATGGATGACTTTGGTGAGCGTGCAGCCGTTCCAGATATCTTGCAGTATTTTTCGTGAGACTCTTCTACACCCTGTTCCATACTGCCTGCCTGATTGCTGGGGTTTGGAAAGAATCAAATGCTCTCTCGTGATCTATCAAGGCTGTATATAGGGGTTGGTTACATTCGGCACATTTCACTACCACCTGACTAATAGTGTGAATATGGTCTATTTTCAGGTAATCTTTACGGAAGCCTGCTTGGTTGGTTGAAGTCTAAAATTGTCCTTGTTCTATCAGCGAAATTCTGAATTCCTCTACTTTCCCTCTTACCGTTAACTCGTTGATGGGCTTCTGCCTCACTAGTTCCTTCCATTCATCCTTCACGTTTAAGCTGTTTCGAAAATTTATCATCCTGTGGTCGCTAGGTCGCCGGATGTCCAATTGCTGTGCACTGCTGCTTCTTTCATTAATGTCCTGAATATATCGGCTACTGTATAGATTAGCGTAGAACTGCTCGCCTACTTCAGCTGTGTTATTCATATTTATAACGGCATTGTTGTCCCTGTCTGCTTGTAGCTAGTTCCCTCTTGACCGGTTTTAGGCAACCTCCGTTCATTAAAGCGTGCACGATTCTCTCCATATATTATACATCCTCATGTCGGTTACCTTGCGCTTATTGATTTGCTTTGATAGCTCGTCCGGTTTCATTTTGTTTCGGGAGAAAGAAGCTTTCAAATTCTGGCATTTCTTAATTAGATATTTCGTCTCCTGAGATGACACATGTGCTCTGCTGCGAGATTCTAAATTTCTCTACTTTCCCTTTTGCCACTACCTCGTCTATAGGCTTCTGCCTCACTAGTTTCTTTCGTTCCCTCTTCAATTTTAGGCTATTTCGAAATCTTATCACCCTGTGGTAACTAGATCGCACCTTTCCGAAGACCTCCAGATCCTGCACAATGTCAGTGTTCATGATCGATAAAGTTCTTCTCTCTGTGAACTCTACTAACAACTCGCCCCCTACTAGTCCTAAAGCTTGTGCCATAGTCGGCCACTGCTTGGTCTCCAGCCTGCTTTTTGCCTGCCTGGGCTTTGAAATCGGCCATCCATACAGTGCGCTTTGTTTTTACTTTTGTCATTGTAGATTCTAAGCCTTCATATAAGCTTTCGACAATCTGGTCACAATGGATGGATGTGTGCACGTAGGCCTCTAGGCCTCCATCATAGGCTACCATAATTAACTCATCAATTAGACACTGTAGAAACTTGGGCAAGTTGGTGTGACATTGTTTTCCGCAGCGCAAGGGACAAAGGACAAGTGCACAGACACGGCGCTGTGTCTGTGCGCAGGCACAGAACCGTGTCTGTGCACTTGTCTCGACCTTTGTCCCTTGTGCTGCGGAAAACAACTCATAAATTGTCAAACGAAGGGAACTGTTTGCTTTCGTCTACTGGTTGAACTCTCAGAGAAGAGTGTTTCATAAAATAAAGTGTGGTTCTGCCTGCACCACTTTATAAAACGGGTTTGGTTTCTGAAAGTGTTACGGAATACTACGAACAGGTACGCTTCCGGTGTCTTAATTCTTGCATCCTGGCAGTTTGTTATTATGAATTCTCTCTTTTTTCTTACACCGTTGCGCAAAGTGCTGCAATATCTCAATTTTAAGGAAGCCTGCATGTATTTTAATGTACCTAGTGGCTTGAGTAACTCATTCCCCATTTTAATGGCCCCGCCAAGAGTAAAAAAAAAATTCACTGCTAAGCTGACCATACTATTGAAGAAATCACGAGCCTCCTTCGAGCTTGGCAAGTTATCGCGCTCAGCAAGAAGAACAAACTGTCGTGCACATATCAGCTGAGTTATTTTGCAGCTCACAGCGCTCACCGACGTAGCGCACAACTAAGTGTATTTCTTTTCTTAAACCGCCTCTGTACAGTTATCATAATGCAGTGCTGAAGTTGAAAGAGGAAGGGGGAGGGGGTTGAGGAGAGCTCAGCGTCTACATGAGTCTTCCACCAGAACAGCCATTCGTATTGTAATGCCGCGGGAGGGGACATGCCTATAATACGATGGGCAGGTGCAGGCGCTCCGCTTGCCGAAATGGCACGCGTCCGAATGTTCTCTTTCATGCTTGCTCTGACTGCACATTTAGTTTCTCAGCTCTTCTTGCGCGCTTGAGAAACATTTCTGGACATTATTGCTCATAATGCGGCAATGCAGCCTCCAAGATGTTTTTTTTTAATCGATAAGGCGGAGGTTGAGGCCGATTTGAGACCATGGAATTGTGTATAGAATTTTAACGTTTGATTTAAAACTCGGACCGTTCAGACTACCTCTTTAAGTAGTAAAGTCACAAATTCGCCACAAATTCACTTCATTCTTACTCTACTTCCGCTGCACGGCGCGAAATCCGGAGCACTAACTGTCTTCTGGAATCCTTCCCTGTTTCGCCAGTAATCACAGCATGCCACTTGGCAGTCATGAAGAGCTTGTGCGTTTGCAGCATCCTAAAAAGAAGGAAGAGCAACCGGAGGAACTAAGATGGAGAAGCCGGGTATGTTGTCACTACTTGTTTAGAAAGTGTCGTACCATTTCTTACATCTTTAAACGTTTCTCGGGCAAGAGCAATGATGTCGACTGTTTCTTATGAGACACTGGTTCATCATGACATTGCCAGTGAACGATCGCCATTCAATAGTTTTTTGCGTCAAGTGATAATCCTGGATTAAGACTCGATAATTACTGTACTAGAACAATTTTTTTTATTAAAGTTATGTCTTGTTGAAAATAAGATAATCATTTCATCCACTTTTACATTTATTTCCTATTTTATTCCGTTCTTATATTATATCACTCATATTTTCATCAATTAATTCGCCTATTAAGGACCCGCAACTGTAGCAAATTATTTTAACCAAATATCTTGTTCAGTGATCGGAGATAGTTGATACCCACATATATTAATTTTTATTACGTCAGTGCGCGTTTAAAAAATCACCAGTTTCATCAAATCAGACGGAAACAGTGGAAGGTTGAAGGCTCGACTGAAATTTTATATCTAAAATCCTGATATCCAGAAGCATCTACGATCTCAGACTCAGAAGCAGGGACGTTTTAACCACAGGACCGCAAGAGCCCACCCTTTAGGGAATATTTAGCCTCCGCGCCGCGTGCATTGTCGTTGATTACGAAGTGCTAACGTATCAGCTTCAGGCACTCGCAACCGCCATTATGGCAATGAGCAGCCCTCTCTGCTGGGTGACGAGCTCAAAATTATTTTCAGTAGTAAGATTGGTAAATAAAAACAAAACAGGCGATTACACATACGGAAAGCTTAATCAAATTTCTGGTATGGGCTAGTTCTATGTTCGTCAAATTCTGCGCCCCTTCATCCCGTGCGCGTCTTCGTCTTTGTTACTTTTCCCTCTAGGCTCATGATGAGAGGAATGAAGTTCTCCATTGGGGCTTCACAAATTCTTCACCGTACGATTTATAACAAAAAAAAACGCATGCTACCTTCGTCACCTGGGTGAATTTATGTAGCTTTCGGTGATATATCGTGAAGGCTGCGAGTTAATTAACTATAAAAAGTAGGCACGCATATTTTCTTAGTTATGATGTAGAAAAAGAGGTGTACAATGCCACGTGGTGATGACGTCGGGATGGAAGTAACACGCACTACCAAGTAAACGACATTTTGGGTAGACTTACGGTCACAACTAATTATACGCGATGAGCCTCCATAACCGAGACAGACATAAGCGTCATAGAAATACACGTGTGTGCAGGCTTTCGCCAAAGAAAAAATTAGCAGCGCTGTGGAAACATACGACTAGATGTTAGCGCTTTAATGTGGCCTTGAAAGTGAAACTTCACTCACCTATTGCAATAAAAGAACCACATGCATTAAAAAAAAAAGAGGAAAGTATTGCCGCAACTTGCTAACAAATTGAAAAATGTGTGATATTATTATGGAGTGGCAAGCCAAAGAATAGGAAGGCACGTGTGCTGTGCGATGTCAGTGCACGTTAAAGATCCCCAGGTGGTCGAAATTATTCCGGAGCCCTCCACTACGGCACCTATTCTTCCTTTCTTCTTTCACTCCCTCCTTTATCACTTCCCTTACGGCGCGGTTCAGGTGTCCAAAGATATATGAGACTGATACTGCGCCATTTCCTTTCCCCAAAAAACCAATTAATATTATTAATATTCATCTAATCCAGCAGCTCAGCACGCGCGAGCTGGCATGTTGCATCCTCTGAAGCAAGATATTAAAAGAGCTTAAATGTCCCTGAAGCATAATATTCTTCAGATTGAAGCCAATTTAAACTTCCTTTTTTATGTACCTATTCCTCAAAACCTTTTGCTAACGTTCTGGCGGAAATAGTTAGGGTTTATGGTTTAAGGGGGTTTAACGTTTCAAAGGGACTCAGGCTATGAGGGACGCCGTGGTGAAGGGCTCCGGAAATTTCTACTACCTGGGGTTCTTCAACGTGCACTTACAGCGCACAGTACACTAGCCTCTAGAAACCCACCTCCATCGAAAATCGGCCGCCGTGTCCGGGATAGAACCCGCGTCTTTGGGTCAGCAGCCGAGCGCCATAACCACTCAGCAAAGATATGCCCATGAACCTTCTTGTCTAGAAAAATTTCTTGAACATTAACGAATGCAAGGGGAACCAACTTGCAGTCAAATGAAAATCTTAGCATGCAGGAAGCGGCACAGCGCTAATATACGCACTAAAAACAGAAGGAAGAAGATTGTACGCATGCATTTTTCCTAATCCAAGTCGCGATTCTATAAAATTTTATCGTTTATTGGTTATGACTAGAAATGCCAGTGCGCGCAGAAATCTGCTTATTCATGGTCATCTTTTTTATAAACGCCATCGAACAATACTAATGCTATTGACCAATACTTGCCTCACACGTATATAGAGTTCTACTCCTTGTGCTCTCAGATTCGCAAATGTCGTGGTCTTTCTCCTGGTAAAAGTCTACAGGAAGACGTTTGTTCTTCGGCTGAGCAGCTTTTGGGAAGTCGTTCCAGCATATATAGTCCTTGTCTCTTGACGATCGGTTAAAATGTAAAAAGGAGCAACACAGTACTTTGAGCATGTACCCCACTAGCAGCAAGTCGCAAATAATCAAAAAAATGGCCTGGCCTAAATGCACTGAGTCGTAATAAGTGCATCATTGTAACAGAACAGAGGTGAATATATTTTTCTGTCCGTAAGTCAGAACATACGTTGAATTGCATTTTAATACAATACTGAATTTTATTTCAAAGTAGTGAGGAAAACGATATTATCAAGAAGTTGCAGAAGCGCTGGCGGCTTCACCTGCAACAACAACCGGAACAGTAGGCATTCCTCCTCTGTATGAAAACTATTCCACAAATAAGAACTCGGGTTTATTGCTCATTATTTATTCTCTCTTTCCATACTGTACGACGAAACAAACATGCAAACTCTACCAGAAATCGTCCATGTTTTTTAAGAAGCTTTTTATGCCAAGAAAGACAAATGCACGCATGTGGAGAAAGACACGGGACACAAGGAACCATCTAACCCGTCTGGAAGTTTTGTTACACTGTCTGTCTGTTGTTCTTATCCAAGGTTTTACAGGAACTTTCTAGAAGCCAACCATCATCTTTAGAGCAAAAGAATGAACTGCATGCTGATCCCAAACGCTAATATTAAAAAAAAACAAGGTTATCAGCACTATAGAAAGTTATAGCCTATCGTTACCCTGTTTACGTTAGCGTTTACCGTAATACCGGACGCCGGACTTTCCGGTAAGCGCTGCGCACGCCGGAAGACTCTTTAGCCTACCGTCCCTCTTAACAAGTTACAATAAGGCGGAAACAAGTGATGATGATGGCAGATGACGCAGCACTTATAACACAAAAATACACGTGCATTCTAAGCATATCTATGCAGTGAGATGCTACATGCAATTTAATAATATTTTTCTCTGCATGTAAAGACATACGCTCAAGCTTTCAGCTAACAGCCGGCTCAGCGGCTTGTCCAATGCACCCGTGAACCTAGCCACCTTGATATATCCTGCTCAATCGAAAATTTGTTGAGTTTTAAAGCAAATGTTAAAGTGCTAAATAGGCAGAACACAGTAAGCTTGCGTACGCAGAGCTCATTGTGTTGCGAACGGTGTAAAAAGCGCATCTACGACACCTGTTTGCCGAGCTCAGCGTCGCTACTTTGGCTCTTTGAATGCCTAGTTTAGATGTAAACACAGTGGTGGCATGCAGTGACATAAGTCAAAGCACTTCAACTCGGGGCTAATAATAATAATTGTTTTTTTGGGGAAAGGGAATGGCGCAGTATCTGTCTCATATATCATTGGACACCTTAACCGCGCCATAAGGGAAGGGATAAGGGAGGGAGTGAAGGAAGAAAGGAAGAAGAGGTGCCGTAGTGGAGGGCTCCGGAATAATTTCGACCACCTGGGGATCTTTAACGTGCACTGACATCGCACAGCACACGGGCGCCTTAGCGTTTTGCCTCCATAAAAACGCAGCCGCCGCGGTCGGGTTTGAACCCGGGAACTCCGGATCAGTAGTCGAGCGCCCTAACCACTGAGCCACCGCGGCGGGCAACTCGGGGCTGCAGAAACCTTTTTTTTGTCTTCACTTAGTGAGGACTGTGGTAAGGAAATTACTCCTCTGTTTTTTCAAGGAAGAAAACTATGAGAATAGAGGAAAAAGTTAAAGCGGGCACAAAGCTGAAAACTGCAGTGATGTCGTTGCTATTTTCGCTATGAACACGGCAGAGCACTACATACACAGCGTATAGTTAGACTTAACTGCTCAAAAATTGCCAAATTATATTGTCACGGAGTTCTCACGGAGAGACGCTTCAACAGCTGGAGTCGGCAAGAGGAGACGGTAATGGCGGCCGATCCGCGAAAGCACGATCGCAACCTCATCGTCTTCGCGGACAGCTTGCGCCACCTGGCAACACTAGGGGGCATTATTCCCCCCTCCGAAAAAGAAGGGCATCGCACACACAGAGACACAACGGAGGGCCGCTAAGCCGTTATCGGGCATAGTACGGCTTAAGCCGCACAACGTGCACAATGTCAGAGCTGTTGGGCTGTCGGCGTCTCGGTTGCGCGGCACCGTCGGGAACCACTTCATAGGTAACATCACTGATACGCCGTAGCACTTTATAGGGGCCAAAGTACCGGCAGAGTAGTTTCTCGGACAAGCCCTGGCGGCGGACAGGTGTCCACACCCAAACTTGTTCACCGGGATTGTAGTCGACCTGTCGGTGTCGAAGGTTGTAACGGCGCGCATCAGTGCCCTGCTGCTGGCCGATGTGTACGCGGGCAAGCTGACGGGCTTCTTCAGCGCGTTGGGCAATTTCATGAACATCGGGTGCGAGTTGGTCGTCATCGAGGCATGGTAGCATCGCGTCAAGCATGCTCTGGACTTCACGTCCATATACAAGACGAAAGGGAGTAAAGCGTGTAGTCTCCTGGAGGGCCGTGTTGTACGCAAATGTGACGTACGGTAGCACCTCATCCCAAGTTTTGTGCTGAACGTCTACGTACATTGACAGCATGTCCGCAATGGTCTTGTTTAAGCGTTCGGTTAGCCCATTGCTCTGCGGATGATAAGCTGTGGTCTTGCGATGGCTAGTGCAGCTCAACGTAAATATATGGTCGATTAGCTGCGCTGTAAACGCTGTGCCTCTGTCGGTAATAACGCACGAAGGGGCTCCGTGCCGCAAGACGATGTTTTGCATGAAAAAGTCGGCGACCTCTGAAGCTGTGGCACAGGGTATCGCCTTGGTCTCGGCGTAGCGAGTCAAATAGTCAGTAGCGACTATGATCCACTTGTTTCCTGAGAGTGACAACGGAAAAGGACCGAGAAGGTCCATTCCTATTTGATCGAACGGAGAGCGGGGTGTAGTAACGGGCTTGAGAAAACCCGCCGGCTTAAGCGGTGGCGTCTTCCGGCGCTGGCATTCACGGCAGCTTTTTACGTACCTTTGGACATCGTCCGAGAGTCCGGGCCAGTAGTACATGTTGCGTATCCTGGCGAGCGTCCGGGAAAAACCCAGATGGCCTGAAGTGGGCTCGTCGTGGCATGCCAATAAAATGTCGGCGCGAAGATCGGCCGGAAGTACCAGAAGGTAAGCTCTTTCTTGGCCTCTCGAGTTCTTCTTGTATAAGATACCGTCGCGCAAACAGAAAGAGCCGAGACGTCGAGTGAAGTGTCGTGGTAGAGGCATGGCGTGACCTTCAAGGTTGTCAATCAGCGGTCGGAGGTCCGTGTCAGCCCGCTGCCGGGCTATTATGTCCGATGCATTAAGTATACCGAGGAAACCGCTGTCGTCGTCGATTTCGGGACCGGAAGAGTCGAGTGGTGCACGCGACAGCGTGTCGGCGTCTTCGTGTTTACGGCCCGACTTATATACGATGGTAATGTCGAATTCTTGGAGCCGTAAACTCCAGCGGGCCAATCGTCCAGACGGGTCTCGCAAATTAGCCAGCCAGCATAGGCAGTGGTGGTCGGTTACGACTTTGAATGCGCGGCCGTAAAGGTAAGGGCGAAATTTCATGGTGGCCCATACGACAGCAAGGCATTCCTTCTCTGACGTAGAGTAATTGCGTTCGGCGCGGGAGAGAGTACGGCTAGCATAGGCTATAACTCTCTCAATGCCCTCTTGGTGTTGGACAAGGACAGCTCCAAGACCGATATTGCTGGCGTCGGTGTGGATCTCGGTGTCGGCCTCTTCGTCGAAGTGTGCAAGAACGGGAGATGTCTGAAGGCGTTGGCGGAGCGAAGAGAAAGCCGTCTCTTGGTCTATTGTCCAAACGAAGGAGGTGTTGCTCCTGGTGAGGCGCGTCAACGGCTCTGCAATCTTTGCGAAGTCCGCAATAAACCGTCGGTAATATGCACAGAGACCCAGAAAACGCTGGACAGCTTTCTTGTCAGTCGGAGTAGGAAAATTGGCGACGGCGGCTGTCTTGTCGGGGTCGGGTCGAACTCCGTCGGCGCTCACAACGTGACCGAGGAACCTGAGCTCTGTGTAACCGAAGTGGCACTTCTGGGGCTTCAGCGTAAGGTCAGCGGAATGGAGGGCTCTGAGGACAGTTCGCAGGCGCACGAGATGCTGTTCAAAAGTTTCTGAAAAAACGACAACGTCGTCCAGGTATACAAGACAACTTTGCCACTTGAGGCCGGTGAGGACAGTGTCCATCATCCGTTGAAACGTCGCTGGCGCAGAGCACAAGCCAAAAGGCAGCACTTTGAATTCATAGAGGCCATCTGGTGTAACGAAGGCAGTTTTTTCGCGGTCCCGTTCGTCCACTTCAATTTGCCAATAACCGCTCTTCAGGTCAATGGATGAAAAGTACTTAGCACGCCGTAATCTGTCCAGGGAGTCATCAATGCGGGGCAACGGGTAGACGTCCTTTTTAGTCACATTGTTTAATTTACGGTAGTCCACGCAGAATCGAAGTGTTCCATCCTTCTTTTTAACAAGGACAACAGGCGAAGACCACGGGCTTTGGGAAGGTTGAACTACACCGTCGTCAATCATTTCCTGAACTTGCTTTTGGATTACTTCCCGTTCTTTGGCGGAAACACGATAAGGCTGCTGGCGGATAGGGCGAGCGTCGTCATACGTAATGATCCGGTGTTGCGTTAGGGGCGTTTGACGAACTTTCGACGAAGAAGCGAAACACTGTTTATACTCCAATAGCAAGTGCTCTAAGGCCAGGCGCTTTCCTTCGGGGAGGTTGCAGTTGATGTCGACATTCGGAACAGATTGGTCGTCAGTGGCGCGCGATGATTGGTCGTGAGGGGCCGCTGCCGCGAACGCAAAGCAGACCGGAACATCCACAACCGCTTCAGCGGTAGCGATCGCAGTTCCAGAGAAAAGGTGCCGGTGCTCTGGAGAAAAATTTGTAACAAGGATCGCAGACCGGCCATCGCGAATTGTTAGTAAGCTTCGAGCGGCGCAGATGCCTTGAGTCAGGAGGAGCGAATGATTAGCCTCGGCGACTGCTTCAGCGTCGTGCAACTCAGCACAGGCGACTTCAATCAAAACACTGCTACGGGGCGGAAGTGTGACGCTGTCGGCGAAAACGCGAAGTGCGGCACTGCGTTGGCAGGAGTTGTCGAGTTCGGCGGCTTGCTCTGTGGAAAACATGACGATTCGGTTGCGCAGATCGATAACTGCTCCATACTCCCGCAGAAAGTCGATGCCGAGAATTAGGTCCCGAGAACACTCGCCCAGGACGATGCAGCTGACGACGAACGTGGACTTGCTGATCTGAACGCGAGCAGTGCACATACCCTTGGGCGTAACCAGATGACCGCCGGCAGTTCGAAGGTGCGCGCCAGGCCAAGGGGTAATCACTTTTTTCAGAATGGTCGCCAGTTGTCCACTTAAGATCGAATAATCGGCCCCGGTATCAACTAATGCGCTTACTCTGCGACCATCGATAAGAACGGGTATTTCTAAAGAAACGCGGTTTTTTAACTCTGGTGATGGCGTCGGCGGGTTTTTGTCGGATTGTAGCGGCGACGACGGGAGGTCTTCAGCACAGCGCCCCCCAGCGACCTCGCCCCCGAAGGTCGCGGGTTTCAGTTTTCCCGACGAGGACTTGGCGATCGGCCCGGTGCCGCTCGCGAGAAGCCGGGAGGTGTCGGGGAAGAGCGCCTCGGTGAGGGTGAGCGCGACTGCCGCTGCGCTCGGGATGGATTGCGCTGGTCCGCAAGGAATTCTTCAATTTCAGGGGGTCGTTCACCTTGACGGGGTCTCGGTGAGTCGGTGCGGAAGCCTTGGATGCCGATGCGTCGGTAATAACAATTTCGATAAAGATGACCTGGCTCTCCGCAGTGAAAACAGAGCGGTCGTCGGTTAGGTGTACGCCAAACGTCGGCCTTTCGGAGGGGTGCTCGACGATCCTCGAAGTACTGCACCGGTTGCACAGAGGGCCGCGGGGCTTGAGGCGTGACGTGAATTGGTAGCGGCGAAGCGGGAGCCGGACGCCTTGCAACTTCGGCGTACGTCGAACGGTGGTAGTCCCCAGGCAGAGGTGGTACGTCGACCACAGGAACAGGGCCCCGGAACGCCTGTTGCACCTCCTCTCGTACAAGAGCGGAGATGGAACCGAGCGCAGGCTGCGACGGGCTACAAAATTTGTGAAGCTCCTCACGCACGATTGTGCGAATAAGTTCCCGCAAATCATCAGGATGCTGTCCGATGGTGGCAAACGATGATGTGACTGCAGCAGCATGCACGGGCCGGTCGTAACTGGCGCAACGCTGTTGCAGGACCTTCTCCATCGTTGTGGCTTCCGAAAGAAATGCAGCAACTGTAGATGGTGGGCTGCGCACGAGGCCTGCGAACAGCTGCTCTTTGACGCCTCTCATTAAGTGCCGAAGTTTCTTCTCTTCAGGCATGGCAGGATCAGCTCTCCTGAAGAGCCGCGTCATGTCCTCGACGTACATTTGTACGCTTTCGTTCGGTAGCTGGACGCGGGACTGGATTGCCCGCTCCGCTCTTTCGCGGCGATCCGCGCTGGTGTAGGCCTCCAGCAGGCGACGGCGAAACTCTCGCCAGGAAGTTAGAACTTCCTCACGGTTCTCAAACCACGTGCGGGCGCCATCCTCTAGGCTAAAGTAGACGTTTCTTAGTTTCGCGGCGTCGTCCCACTGGTTATAAGCAGCCACACGCTCGAAGTGAAGGAACCAGTCCTCCACGTCTTCGAAAAGGTCCCCGTGGAAGGCCTTGGGAACCCGCGGGGTCTGCAAGGTATAGTGGGCAGGTGTAGCACCGGCAGCTTGCGTGAGAATACCGGTGGCTGGCATCATGACTGTCGCGAGTGGTCCAAGCTCCGGTGAAAGTCCCTGCAGCCTCCGGCTGAAGCGGTGTACCGGGGTGTCAATCGGCGCAGGGCTGGCGGCACGGCTCCCTGGAGGGGTTTCTTGCATGGGATACTCGTACCCAGCAGGCTCCACCAAATTGTCACGGAGTTCTCACGGAGAGACGCTTCAACAGCTGGAGTCGGCAAGAGGAGACGGTAATGGCGGCCGATCCGCGAAAGCACGATCGCAACCTCATCGTCTTCGCGGACAGCTTGCGCCACCTGGCAACACTAGGTGGCAATATCAAAAACACGCCCCAGTTGTCACTTAAAACTCGACGTATGAGTGAAAGTATGCGAATTATACGAGAATGCCTTCTTTGAGAGCGAGAAATAGCGCCAAATATTGAGGATACGATGCTGTATTTGGACCAGGGCGTCTGTGCAGTGCGCCGCCGTGTTTCTTTACGAGCGAGCGCTAACTCTCCGCAACGCTAAAAGAGATCCCGTAAAGCGCTAGCAGCCCGGTAATAGCCGCGCGTGCTCAGATGTCGCTAGTTGAGCCAGGAAAATGGTAGCGTAAACACGGTAACGATATGCTTTAACTCTAATATCACTTCGACAGAGCGCAGAAAATGTGCGGCATAGATTCTACTTGATTCGCTACTGTAGATTGGGTTTCATGCGGAGTGTAAAAACCAGGCACATTCCGAGAAAATTAAAGTAGGCAGTGAGCATGCGCGTTTCGCAAAATATGGCAGTGTGCTACGAGGTCATTTACGGGCTCATAGAGTCTAAGTGACATTCCCTATAGCATGCGAAGGAAGCCAACAGTCATCGAAAGCAAGGAGCATAAGGGAACAGTGGTTCTATTTTTTATTTAATTCTGGTGTTGGTCGATGCGAAAGTATTAGCGTAACTGTTTTAACCGCTGAAATATTATTGGTTAGAAAGCAGATGAAAAAACAACCAGATTCCCCCTGCGGGATTCGAACCCGCGCCCTCTGAATTTTACATCTGGTGCTAGCTTTACCAACCACTGCGGCTGTCCAATCTTCTGCTTTCGGAGATATTTATGTTGCATGTAACCTAACCTTGACAGCGTTCACCAGCGTGACCCTCGTCCATAGCGGCGGGCGTAGTACGTCCTGTATTACCGCGAGCGGCACGTGGAACGTGATCGAACGGCAAGGGAGCAGACCTTCATAAGAGGAGCACGGCTCTTCACGCAGTAGATGCGCCAACCGTGTGCGGGATGTCAGCCATCTGGCCGCGACGAAGGGTACTGGCGCGCACGTACAACAGGAGCTTGAGGAAACGGGAAGGAAATGTAAACTTCACCACGTGCCGCCTCACAGTGCTCGGTTGCTAAAGCTGTGGGTACCGCTCCTGCCTGTACCGGAGGGCCTCCGTCAATTGGCAGCAAGCGACATGCGCAGCAAACCGCACTTTTCGTGCGCGACAATGCTCTCAAGGAGAGCGCCACGCAAGGACAAAGCTACCGCTCGCGCTCACTAAGCTCCAAGCTAGCAAGCATCGGCAGTAGCGCTACCACACGGAAGCTAAGCCCTTCCGGCCACGCGCACCTTAACATGCGATCTCTAAAAAGACTCGTGTAATAAGTGAAAAAAAAACTGTAAACTTTATCATAGCAAGAAAAATTTCCATTAAGCAACTGCTGTCTGACAGTTCGAGCCTTTTCAGTAGTAGCTTCCGTTAAGAATGATCGTTCGTCCTCATTTACACATCACTGCCTAAGAGACATGCAATACTTTGGGCATCCACAAAACTTTGCTGCTAGTTTCTACAAGGGCTACACAGTCAAGGACTTACTTGTTTTTGAAGTAGAACTCTCGAAGCGCACTACCGCTACAAGTGGAAAGCGCAGGACGGCTTCCTCCATCTTTCGATGACGTGAGGTATCCTTGAGAGGATGCGCAGTATTTACCGCGTTTGGAATCTTTACTGGCACCTAAACTGTGAAATAGCCACAAGATCTCATGTGAGCTAGATTTTAGTGCATTTTAGTGAAGCATAGTTTACATAATACGTATATTCTGGAGATGGTCATAGTGTCGGAGACTGTGCTGCACTATTTTATCGTGCATGAGCTTCTTTAAGGTATCTCAGTGCTTCAAAATACATGCTGTAGCGTTTACGATTAAACTTATAAAAGTGGTTAGCACAGTTCTCACTTAACGCGTAATCGCGCAAAATGAACACCTTTCCTGGCATTTACTGAAAGTGATGCAATGTCAACGTAAACTAGTTTCGGGAAAAGTTAATGAAGACAGCACTGCAAAGATGTTTCTTCATCGATCAGGGCCGCAAGAAGTGGAAGCGAGCAGCACCCACAATACTGCAAGTTCAGCAGCACGACCGCGTGCATTTCACATACGTCGCGTTTCGCGAGCAAAAAACCCTTCATACGGGCCATGCTTAAAAATGACTACTACACCGCTGTTGACAATGTCACCCCCTCTACCACTTTTATATAGGCCTCCAGCGCCAGCCTGGAAGGTGCGATAGCGCCGCATGGTAGCGGAAAATTCTCCGCCAACACCGCCTCAGTGCCGTTTAAGAGCGTTAGCTACGGAAGCTTCAAGTGTTTACATCGGTGGGCTCAGCAGACGTGGAGAAGACCAAATCCAAAGAACCGCAGATGTTTCCTTTCCGGAAACATCACGTATAAGACACCAGCAGCGCCGTCTACCTCTTGGATTTTGCTCTACTATTGCGATTTGTAGCCACATTTGCTTTATCCGGTAAATTTCCTGGTTATATCAGTTATAAATTTCATTAACGTGTGCATCACAACACGACAAATTGTTTGACACCATCTGCAACCCCCTGCGACAAACAGTCCGGCCGTAATTGCCGTCTGAAGGTCCTTGGAATACATGTTCTGGGGTGGAAAGGTCGTCGTTGCGAATCCCACACTTATTTAGGGCTTCATCTTGATTAGTGATTTTATCCTCAGGAGCATGCCAAGTTATTTTACACCACTTTGAACATTTTGCCTCAAACGGGTGGCCCAAAATTTTATGCAAATGGTGGTCTCGGGGGGGGGGGTCCTCATCGATGGCCGCTATACTGGTACATATATACAGGGTGTTCAAGCGAACTTTAGCATAATTAGTTGATATTAATTAGCCAACTTCTCAAGCAACGAAGATTGGCGAAAAACTCCATTGAGAAAGTTGTAGAACGGTCCGCGAAACGGTCAATTAAAGTTTCTAGCTTTGCATCTATTACGTATCGGCTTTATTTCGCTCTCTGAAAATGCCCGAGAAATACAAAAAATACCACGTGACATGCCCGCTTGTGCGCCGCGATTGCAGGGCTCTCAAACGTTCCGTGTAGGAACGAACAGATCATTTAGCCCGATGTACTGCCGCTTAAAGGGGGACAGGGCAGCGACGCAGCAGCTGGCTGTGGGATATAAGCAAGCGGTATGCTTCCCTTGTGGCGCTTGATAGCGACAAGCAGACACAGTCCTTATCGCTTGCGCTCTCGTAAATCGTACAGCCAGCACCCGCATCGCAGCCCTATCACCTTTTTAAGCAGCAGCACACCGGGCTAAATCACCTGTTCGTTCCTATACGCGCAAGCGGCCATGTCAGGTGGTATCTTTTTTTGTATTTCGCGGGCATCTGCAGAAGCGAAAAAAAGACGATACGTAATAGATGGAACGTTAGAAACTGTTTAATTGGACGTTTCGCGGACCGTTCTACAATTTTTCTCATTGGACTTTTTCGCCTAGCTTCATTGCTTTCAGAGTTGGTTAACTAATTTCGACTAATTATGCAATTAAGCACAATACAAAAAATAGTTAAGGTTCGACATGCATTTGGTCGCGTCGTCTTAGAATGCCGCGGAAAATTTTTAAACTCTGGCTAAAGTTGACTGGGACACCCCGTATAAGGGATCGAAAGCATAAGTATACTTTTAGGCGCTACGCGCCCACTGTTGGTTTTTGATATAGTGTGGTCACGTGGTTACTGTTTTGGTCAATTTGACCTTCATTGCAGACAGACGCGTCCTTGAAAAACGTAAGTAGTCAGAGCTAACGCTCTTAAAAACGAAAGTGCGAATTTTGTTTCGAAGCATTTGCATGTGTTTGCGCCCCTGAACTTCGTCTCATGTTAAGTTTACACGGAACATAAATTGGCGTTATATTCGCTTGACTGATAACTGGCAGTGCACTCAGACTTCGCAGTTGATTTCCTGTATGGCAGCGCAGCAGGCTTATAGCCAGTCTACCATTATCTGCTGCAAAGCTAGCGCTCCGATTCCACCCTCGTCAAGAATTCCGTATTTACAAGGGTTATGCACTTATTGCTCCATGGAAGCTCTCCCACTGAGAGCTTGAAACTGCTTACCGGAAGCACCGATTTTGAGATACAAATAGTGAGTTTTTCTATTTTGTCCCACAACGTAGACACAACAACGCGCAAGAGACGTATCTGCTCTCCTTTGTTGGCTTCCAAAGTCGGCTCTCAATTCCCCCGCCCTATGGCGCTCAGAATTACCAACCAACATCGAACAAAGAACAGTGCGTTCGTTCCGAAGCGTAACACGCTAAACAGTGCCCTTTGATCTGCACTTTCTAACAATCCGCATCATTTCAAAAGTCGCATGTACCATACTATGGAAACCTTAGTAAATATGCGCATTACCTTACGACCTCCGAGCACTGGACCTGACGTGTTTTGCGACGTTTCGCACTAGAAACTAGAAACCGGCAGCGCCGCTTGTCTGCATTACTACGGATTGCTAAGCTACTGTTCATAGCATTGCTGTATCTAATATCCCGTCTGAAAGCTGAGAAATCTCCACACTTTCTGATTAAACATCACAGCTCTTGCACCTCTTACGCCATCTTGGGATATCCGCTGCCTTCGCCAAGTTTCTAAACACACGTTATTAGCAGAAACCTTTCTTATAATGTTGCTTACTACAACGGCTTCGCTACTTGCATATACTTAATAAAAAAGGATTTCTTCGCAAGCACAGAATATTTAGAAATTGGGCCAATGTATTGTTAAATATGCCGTGATTCGCCTGCCCATGTAAGATTTGAACAAAAGTCACAATTTAGTGTTGCTGGCAAGCGTAAACCTACAGCTTTCAGCTGGGAACGTTTATAACAGCTCCAATTTTAAAGCAGCTTTTTTTCAGCAAATCATTTTATTCTTCTCTTCTTAGGTATAACAGTGTTATAGTGCATGTTCCAAACTCTAGGTGAAAAGAAATATTTACTCACAGCATGGCCACCTGCAAAGCCAGTACTGGTACTCCATTGAAGTTTTTCCCATCATCATAAACAATACCAACAGCTTTCGCCTGCACGGTTTTCGCCGAAAAGCAAATGCTCTTAGGAGCTGCCAGTCCTGAGTAAAAGGGGACAAAAGTTAAGCATCATCAGAGTAAATATAATGCGTTCTTGAGCAGTTACTACCGACTGTACCTTCAAAGGGGTCGCGTATCCTAAGTTTAAATTCAAAGTACGGCACTTCCTGGTGATGAATATCTGAAAAGTCGTGCTTATGGTAACATCCTGTAAATTAAGATTTTGTGTGCCTGCCGGAAAATATCAAGCTATAAATCAAGCAACACTAAATTACTAGGATATTCCCGAAAGTTTGTACATCTCCTTTAACCCTAGACTGCGCTATTTATGATTATTTTTTCAATTCATTTTTTTTTCTAAGTTCCCCAACTTCGCGCAGAGAAAGATTTTTTTGTGCTGGCTTTGGAGTTTACCTGAAAAAAAGAATACGCAAGAACAGAACGCTTAAAGTAACATTCTACCCAAGCTTACCTACTACCTGCTATAAAATTAAACGGCATATATTTCACGAATAAGAAAATATTATTTCACAGTCTCCAGGAAAGCACATAAGTACTGAAATTTTGATGAATAACTTAAAAACATCAGATATTTTTACCTTCTTCAAATAGTGTACCAATATGAAAAATCACATGCTGTACAACATGCTACATATCCTGTTTTGTAGCAGATACAGCACCTATAAAGAGACCTCTTGTTACGCACATTAGAGTTTTTTCAAAGTTTTATTATGAATGACTTGGATCCCAATGCAAGGCATGCCAGAAACTTTTTAGAAAGCATTTTTAATTAACGTGCAGTTCCCCTCCTGACGTTTTGCAAATTCGACACACATGAAGCCTCCTCCCTGAACTCAGAAGTCTTAATATCAAAAATTACATAAACTATAACCGCAACTAGTTTTCACTGCTTTCTATACAAACTTATCTGCTTAACGATGTGATACTGACTGAGGTATCTTTTGCGGCGCAGAGAATTTTATTCTTCGAATTTAAAAATAGCCCAGAAAAGAAAAAAAAGTCATTATGGTAAAATACACTATTTTACTATTTTTGTATACTCTGTCCTGTTATTCTTCTATATATAAGCAAGCACAAACATTGAAAGCGTGTTGGTTTTTACTGTTATGTTTTGTTTCTGATGTCGGAGCACCGCGCGTCCGGTGTTCCTAACACGTGCGCAGTATGCGGCCAGGAGGAGGCCCACCACCTCCAACAGCATCGCCCCACGAGGCGCGAGTTTCACGTTTCTCAAAATGAATAATTAGAGACGTCTATCATGTCGACAAATTTGCCTTTTTCTAATTGAAGCCTCTCCCCTATGTTCAAGTGGTGCTTTAAGTTATTAAAAGAATTATGAAGACTGCACATAATATATTGCACATTTCTTCTACTCTTCACTGTCTTTCTGAAAAAAAAGTGGCCTGAGTTTTATACACGCTTTAGAGAACGCGTTTTCTCACATATACAGGGCTTGTCAAGCTTTGCAGAAGTGTCTCATTAGAAGTGCTGTATTGGCCAGACAATATTCAAAGTCTATATAGTGTTTTTTTTCATTGTCCTCATCATTTTATTTTATAAGACCAATACATCAAAACTTGATTGGGCCCATAGCCAGCTCGGCTAGTGAAAGGTCCAAATACATGATATTCACTAAAGAAATGGCATACATTCAAAATACATGTACAAAAAGACGTGAGATGCTAAAATAGCGGCATTGCAAATATGTTAAGCACATACATATTCTGAAAAACAACAAAAAATAGGCTTATAAATGTACAAAATCAAGCACAAACGCATTCCTATGCATGCTTTTTAAAGGACAATACATGAAAATAGTTTAAAGAATGACACATTTTTTTTCATCATTGTCATTTTAAACTCTGTCGGTCCGTGCTTCTTTAATTTCGCTAAATAATAATTCCTTATCCGCAAGAGATTTATCATGCTCTGCTATAAGAATTATTAGACAACTTTGCATGGAAGCAATGTTAACTTGTTATGGTAGTATTTCATACATTTTTTCTGTGAAAAAATTCCGTTGCGCCAAGTTTGCGAAATTTGAGCTAAAGAATTATCATTTACAATCAATAAATAAAACCAAGCGAACTACATTGTAATCAAAAAGTCATCTGCAGATTTCCAGGCGTCTCCTTGCATGAGACTCAAAGTTATTCATAACCGAATTTCGGAAAAATAGCATTGTGCGTAAAACATTGTGTCTAGAAGTGCTGTATCCGCTACACGGCCAGTATTATTCCGCATGTTTTTAATGCTCCGAGTAATATCCGGGCCCAAAACAGAAACTGTCAGAAGTGCTTTTTCTTTAAATCGCCATTCAAAATTGTTCCAGTTCTATGGTTTTTCTAAGTTTTGCGCCCTAACATTTCCTTACCCGTGAAAGATATATCAATTACAGTCGAGCCCAACCACCGCGGATATAACGAACGCTCCTTCATTACGAACGAGTGCGGTGCTACCGTCAAAATATGCATTGAGGCAATGGCAGCTCGTCTCAGATAAAAGGAACGACTGTGGCCGCGCCACTCAGTTGTAGCGAACGAGCAGGCGCCGTAAACTCGTCCCAGTAACTGAAAAAATCGTACTTCCAGCTTAACGCGGAGACCGAAGAGCGTCTTTCAGCCGCCGCGACACCACTTGGTAGGAATATGTCGACCCAGAAAAGGAAGGAAACGGCAACATTGAAACTGCAAGTAACCGCCAGCCAAGCGCGCGTCGATGGCCTGTAAGGTCAATCATTGCCTGATGGTGCGCAGGCTGAGAGAAGCATCCCAGGTGGAAGCAAATGCGCACTGGGCGTGAGACAGTGACAGCGTCGAAAATGAATCTAATATGCATTATCGTGGATAGACTAACGGCAGCGATTTGAAAAGTTTGAGTGCCTTGCTGATCACTCTGGTCACGTGATATGCATCGCCTGCACAGGCGACTGCTACCGGTTACGCGCAGCAGAGCCAGATAGCAGACAGTGCAGCTGATCGATTTTTTGCGCACGTGCGTCGCGCTACTTTCGTCGTTACATTGACTTTTAAATGATAGCTGACGCTGTCCAAGACAGTGCGATCAAGCTCATGTTGATCTGTTGCAACGCGTCGCTGGTACATAGTTTGCCTGTTCTTGCGGACGACAACATCGCAGAGCCGCGCTCTAAGGAGGGCGTCGTACGCAAAATATGAGTGCTCCCCTACAATTAGGAATCCGATTAATGTTGCCGACCTGCCACCAGCTACCGTGGAAGCTAATACCACGACTAGTAGTATCCTGCTTTAAAGCAGATTGCTGGCAGCAAGGATCTCGGCAGAAGAATATGAGCGCCCTGCAGAGCCTGGAAAGAGCCGCGGTAGCGCCTGCTGTCAATAAATAGACGTGCATGATGCATTTCTTGAAGGAGTAAACGCCACTTTTGGCGGAATTTGCATTTTTGGGGGTAATGCAGGGAGTCCACTTACTGCGAACATCGGATGCAACGACCACCATCCGCATGACCGCCAGGTTCATGGGTTCATTATAAGTGGGCTCGACTTAATTTTATGTTAGTAGGTAAGTTTTTGTAAAACGCAGCTTTAAGCTTTTGCCGTTATAGCTCATTCCTTTTAAATAAAAACCTCGTAAGTTAGCAAATAACTTTCAAATAGCTTTTCATGCGCCAAGTGTGCGGAATCATCGAAAAATAACAAAATTTATTAATCGTAAGAATTACCCCCCCCCCCCCCCCCCCAAACTTTGAGTCACGAATTTTTTGCATACATTTCCAGGCATCCTATTGCGACATATTTTCAGTAAATCGCAACCGAATTTTACCGAAGCAGAAGTGCATGCATGCGTGGTAGTCCAGCTGTTCGGAATATTTTTCTCGCTAAATATAATGGCAAATCTCCTCTCTCCAGTCATCTGGGTCTGACATTTAAAGATATCAAGTAAATAGAAGAGTTAGACGAGTTGTCTGTTGCATGATGTTTTCTGATACCACCCGAGAGCAACTTTTGTTATGAAATCAAGCTGAGGGTGACACCATCATCCTCCGGAATGCCAAAACGGTTTCGCAGGAAGCCATCATGAGATTCTGAGATATTTCAAATATTATTACTGAACTCGGGTCACGGTGCTAAGACATTGCTATTCGTCTCACCTTTCCATTGATTGGTGACTGCTTCTTCCGTTATCCACGTTTCAGTCCTGCACCGCACATATCACTGAAGTTAGTGGAAAATAATGTCCTTGTTCAAGCTTGCATAAAACATTGGGCATGCAAATGCACACATATCATGTCAGGCCCCAAACGTTCTTGTTGTTTCCGTGTAAAAACTTATATGAAAGTGCTTCCCTCTTTCAAACCGCGGCGACCTCAGCTGATGCACTAGACAGGGTGGTGGTGGCAGTTTTTGCGTGCAGGTGGCATTAGCGATAGAGCAATCTGTGCGTAGTTGCTCCGTTCGAATCACTTCATAGTATCAAAATTGTCTCCACCATTGTCCCCCATAAGGCTCCAAAAACTTTGAAGGTTTATTGTCACGGCTTGCCGCTCAGTTCGTGAGCCCTGAGGATACAAGATGTGAGAGACGGCGTCAATGAAGGCATTCATTCTCCTCATGGTGCGCAGCAGTGCCTCACTTTCGTCAAAAAACGTGGGCGCTCTAAAAGAGAGCAATTTACGACACCAACTACAGGAGAATGGACGCACACAGGTGAGACGCACACAGGACACGCTGGACGCACTGTCATACCAGCGTGTAGGTGATGATGCTAAGACGCTTAAAGAGAGTAAATCTCACGTTATACAAGCACTTCGTAACACAAAATAGTAACCTGTAGCAGTGTTTGGCTTTAAGGCTAGACCCCCCTATGTAATACTCTCGCGAGGAGGGCCTTTAAGGGTATCTTGAAATAAATAAAATAAGTGAGTGCCTCATCGCTTTGAAAAAAGTGCTAAGTAAACTCGCCGATAACCTTACTTTACCAGAGAACATTTTACACTCGTTGTACGGCCCATAATTCTTACTTATTGTTCCTGCCCAGTATCAGCATGAATGTTACACTTTTTATAAGTGAGAGCTTATTAATTTTCTTCTTGAGCAACGGACCTTATCTCCTAATGACAATACTACAGTAATTCTGACGGTCACGTTAGATCGGTTGAATTCGTCCGAACGCTCAAAAGCCTTGTCCCATCAGTCGTCTTCACATTTATTTGGCTGACAAGCTAACATGTTTGTTTTTCTGCTCAGATATAACCTGCCCAGTTCCCGCGTTACCAAGTACTTTTCGTAAACTCACAGCAGTAGGAATTTTTTTTTGTGCTCCACTTTTGCGTCTAGCGGCTACAGCCTTCAATATAGGGCGCATGCGGTAAGGTTACCATCCCGGTAAGGTGCTAATGGGCTGTGTCTCATGCCTCAGGTTGAATTCTTCTTCATCACGTTAAGTTCATGGTCACAATAAGATACTTCTAACCGCCTAAAAACGGTTTTGAAGGCATGATCGTGAAATGAGGGCAGGGTGCGGAACACTGCGCTCCTACTCAGCAGCAGCTGCCGCAGTTATGACAAAGCTGCCAGCGGTGACAGAGTGCCCCAGCCGATAGTGGGAACGCAATGGATGTACCCCAGAGGGAGCGTCGTATTATGGACGCTGCACGTATGCGGGAGGCAAGAGCCGCAAGTGTACGGTGGGTCAAACGTAAGGCGAATGCTCTCAGAATGGTCACCGCAAAAACGCAGCACGATAAGATGCTCGTATCCTCGATTGCGTGGCAACACATTTCTCACATCATAAAACACACTTTGTGTCTCTGCTAAAACATAAACACAATCATTACACACTCCTGAGCGCAAGCAGCATCCAAAGCAAGTTCTGCCATTGCAAAAACATAGCGTGCGCAACCTAGTCCTGATCATCCGCACACCGCGGCTGTAATCTCTAATTAATGTTTTGCAATGATCTGTACCAGGGCTATAATTCCGGAGCATTTATATTCGGTTTCAAACAAATTTCTATGGCCCCAGTAATAAACGTTCCAAATGTAGAAGCCAAGCTTATCCTTGACTCTGCATGTAGATAAGCCGCTTATCAAGATGCCCCTTCTCAACACTGAACTTTTTAGAAAATTATGCAAGGATTGAAGAAAATAGGCGGATTCTAAGCAGGGTTTTATGATAACCAAGAAATCTCACCAAATTTTTAAATACAGTTTAAATTGAGCGCTTGCTGTGTTCATCACGTTTCGGGCTATAAGTGTGCTATGGAACCTTTCAGCGAAAAGCTGTTTTCGTTTCCCTGTTCATTACGTCATCCAGTTGCACACTCAGTGCACGAATGTGTTCGAAACAGGAATGTGCGGGAGACTACATCAATAACGCTTTTCGTTCACATAATGTAAATCAAAATTATAGCGGCATCCGTTCGTCTCTTCGTTTATCGACGCTATTTTAGTGTCGCATGCATTCCGTAAGATACCCTGTGCTCACTAAAGCCAATACTGATACTGTAAGCAGTTCGTTTCACCGCTATTTACCGACTGTTCAGAATTACATTTTCTCGATTTTTTATACAAGCCACAGGCAGTAATCTATAAATGGAAATCCTTTTCACACAATGTTATGACGCCCTGAGGGTGCGAAGCGTGCGTGTAATTACTATCGCCAATTGCCTAATTTACTAAAATACATTAAACATTTTGCCCACTGTAGAAAGCGTGCATGTTCATTAAATGAAAACAGAGCTCTTCGCATTCCTAGACAAGCCGATTTAGTAAGCCTCTTAGCAATCGCTTGTTCCGAGATATTCACCTGCAAATATTTCACTCAGTCCGCGTCCCTGAGCACGCGCCGCAGTTAAAGTCGGCACAAAACTTCTCCCAGCGTGACACAGCTAACTGTTGTCTAAGGTATTTCGTCTTCCAGTGGCTAATAACTGTTACGCTTTCGTTATCGGCGAGTGAAATAGATGAAACGTCATGTTCAAAAACTGCTTCACACTTGTGAACAGTTGTGAACAGTTTCGCGTCGACCGCCATCGCCTTGCTTGCGCAGTTACACAAACTGAGCTTAAAATTTGGAGCCAAACGTATCCTAAGGTGTGTGTGGTACAGAAATTCGCAATATACAAATACAAATGGGGTAACTTCTATGTTTCCAATGTGAACAAACGCACTAACAGCATTTGCTAAAAAGTTTATTCATTGATTTTAGTAAATTAAGTTAATAGTAAATTAAGTGAATGCACCCATTTTGCTTCCGCTTGGTCGCCTAATCAAAGCACGAAAGCACATTTTTGCCTGCTGCTCAAGTGCATGTATTCGTAAAAAAAAACAGGAAGACCAATTGTAACACTCTGTATGAAAAGGAAATCTCGACATCGGTGCCTACTGAAGAAAAAGTAACGCTGTTTTGTCTGCCTTTCCGAGAAAGGTATCGAAATAAGGTAAACGCTTAACCATTTTAGGAGTTACCTTGCAAAGAGCCGACGTGAAAATCTGCATGCATTCTCCACCCGGTCCTCGACTTAAGTATGCTTGGTAGACAATCGGTACAGTGGATTCATATTCTTTTAACCGTTTGTTTCCCAAAATAATCAGCAGATAGCATTATATTTTATGCAGCGATGATCATGAGCATTTATTCTTAAGAAATCTTGAAATAATAAAAAAAAATCAGACGGACACGTTGAAGACTTCTAACGAGTGGGAATGAAAAAGAATTACTGTCCTATGGTGCTTTGACAACCACCGTCACACACAAGCGCGCGTACGACACCACTCTGAATGCTGTGCGACGAACGGTTCAATCACAATTTCATTCGAAAATTGGTTTCTGATGAAAATAAATGGCGCAGTAACCGCCTCATATCTCAGTGGACAACTCCATCGCACCTTAAAGGAAGGGGTAAAGAGTCTGGGAAGGCATACAGTTGAGGGTGCATTTGTCATCGGTTCGAAACCTTGTCGCAAGCTTGTCTCCATCTTGACTAGTTCATGTAAGGTATATGCAACGAGAAACGGTATGACACCCCACGGAACGCTGTACGACAAACGCTTGCGCCACAATTTTGGTACGAATGTTGACGGGAAAACTGACGCCACATGGACGTCAGCCAGAGGCGAGTATATATAGACGAACAAGACGTTTATATTTTCTGAAGTGGCGGTGCTCGACTCGCTGTGTGCGTCGTACGGCTGCTTGATGACGTCACCATATTTCTCTTGCCATGGCTGGAATTTTCTGTGCTATCTGCGAGTACACACAAACATATGCCGCCGGATTTTGTCATAAAGAACTTGTTATGCGTTCGCATTAAAACTTCGCGACGCCTGTCAAGCCACAACTTCATGATAGATTGCGGAATAATTTTTTAGCGACCCATTAGGATGCCTCCTGTCACTCGCTAGCGACCTCTTAGAAATGAGCTAAAAGAGAAACATAAAATCAGAAAGCAGTGTTTCATTTCAGAAATAAAAGAAAATATTTTTTCTAGAAATCCCAGGCCACAAAGTGCCCCATAATTTCTAAGGAAAAGACGTGCTACGGTGACTGCAACGCAGCGCTTTCTTTTCGGTCAAACGAACTAAGTTTGTCAAAACGTTCCCTTTAATGGTCCTATGAATAAAAAAGGCCACTTAACACAACAATTTCTAGTGTGTCCAGACTTTAGCCGAGCCTTAAAACAACCTTGAATGTTCCCCTAAACATCTGACCGAGAATTTATAAACCCACTACTGACTAAACAAAACCCACTTTCAAGCGAATCAACGTCTGCAAGAAATATGCGCCCCGGAATGTGGATGCACTGAGTAAAAGGTGCCATTTTAGAGCAGTAAATAGAATAAATTGCAATAGTAATAATAATTGGTTTTGGGGGAAAGGAAATGGCGCAGTACCTGTCTCATATATCGTTGGGCACCTGAACCGCGCCGTAAGGAAAGGGATAAAGGAGGGAGTGAAAGAAGAAAGGAAGAGAGAGGTGCCGTAGTGGAGGGCTCGGGATTAATTTCGACCACCTGGGGATCTTTAACGTGCGCTGACATCGCACAGCACATGGGCGCCTTAGCGTTTTTCCTCCATAAAAACGCAGCCGCCGCCGCGGTCGGGTTCGAACCCGGGAACTCCAGTTCAGTAGTCGAGCGCCCTAACCACTGAGCCACCGCAGCGAGTCTACTGACTAAACAAAATTAATTTTCAAGCGAATCAACGTCTGTAAGAAATATGCGCCCCGGAATGTGGATTCGCTGAGTATTTGGTGCCATTTTAGAGCAGTAAAGCGAATAAATTGCAACAATAGCTCAAATTCTGGGCACCCACTGCACTTCAGTCATCCGCTGTGCATGAGCCGCACTCTTCAGTGAAATTCGAGCATGATGGCGACGGTATCGTAACTGCGCCGATATCTGCAGTTACTTGCAGGCATCTACTTAGAAGCAATGCCTAGCCTTAAGTGTTTATGACCTTTCCTTGCCTGGAACTGTTTCGCTGCTTCCCTGCTCAAAAGGGGTAGATTTTAAATACCAGAACAGACATGCTTCCTCGCTGCAGACTCACCCAGTTACGAGGAACACGACGTCAATGCCTTCAGGCAACGACTCATTCCATGTCATGATGTCGTAAAATTTGTCTAACGTCTTTTCTCCATCTACATAAGTTTTTCTGTCCTTCAAAGTAGTTTGGATAATGTTTTTCTCCTGTCAAAGAAAAAAATCGTTATCATTGTATTCTTGCAGACGCCCCGTTGTCATTCTCACCTCAAGCCTTGAAGTGCCAGCGAGCGCCAGCATCACACGAGGATCACGAAGGTCCTTGAAATATGCTTCAGCCTGAAATGGTGCGAATATTATTCCACTTTAAAATAGGAATCCTTCGTACCGATGAACTTTCCTAGTATTCAGTATTGACCTGAGAAGTAACGCTTAAACATTAGGCACTAATTGAGACTCTGGTTTAAGCCAAGCTTAGAAAAGCATGATGATAAGACAGTGGCGTTGAAATGCTCATAAATATTACGATGCGCCAAACGTGTTTACCTTTATTTCTTTTTTTAAAAAAAGAACGAATGCTTATTTTGTGCGCTTGGCCCGAGCATAAAACGCTTCCAGTGACGTGGAAGCAGATGTACCAATTCCAGTTTACTTAAACCGGAAGTTTGCTAATATTCTCTATGAGCTTATTTAGGCAAACCGAACATAAGTACACGAAGCAATTCTCTCACTCACATTTTGTTTCTTGAGCCCACTGACACCGAGGAGGTCTACAATACATTCATTAACATGAAAAATAGTAAACCATTAGATACAAATAACATACAAATGAGGAAAGGGAATTTGTAATAGAATACATTGCACCTTTTTTATCTCCCCATTTTTTTCTTACCTCTCGCATCAAGCATTTTTCACGATTTTAAAAAAAGAACAGAATTACTGTACGGCCCAAAGGAGGTAATATAAATGTCGTCAATAATTACAGGTCAATATCTATCCTCTCGGTTTTTTCGAAAGGGCTTCAAAAGTATTTTATAACTTCATAGTATTTAATAACTTCATCACGAAAAATAATGTAATGACCGACCTCCAATATAGGTTTTTGAAGGGACGATCAGCAGAAGTGGCCTTACTTCTACTTAAAGAACAGACCGTTCAAAATATAGGTTTTGGAAGGGACGATCAGCAGAAGTGGCCTTACTTCTACTTAAAGAACACACCGTTCAAAATATAGATGCTGCTCTTTTACTTTAGGTCTTTTCATCGAATTTAGCAAAGCCTTTGACTCCCTCAACCACAGCATTTTGATAGGTAAGCTATCACGCTATGGAATACGGGGCTGCCTCCTCAATTTAATTGTGTTATAGAAAGATTGCACAATGACCTTAAAAGTAAATATTAATTCCCGATATCAGCAATTTTAGCGGGGCTAAGTACGCAGGTCTCTGAATTATTGCCTGCAATAAAACGTTGCTTAAGCACGGAATATCAGCGGAGATTGTTGCATAGCAGCAGGCCGCGGCAGAAGGGAGCAGCTCCCAGCGCAAGCGCTCTGACGGCGCGCGGTACGCGTGTGTACAATACTGTAGGGTCAGGATAGAGTCGATGGATATGTTAGAATAGGGTGCCTCGATACGGCTTCCTTTTTATAGGGTTATAGTGGCTTAAGAAGCGTGGAGACGCATTTTCCGATCGAGAGACGCCATTCAGAATCACAGAGCTTGAGCCGACCACTACAATAGTGAGAAAGATGCGAAAATTTGTTTTGAAATAAACGTTCGTTGTATATCAGTATCAAATGCTGTGATATCTCAAAGATGCCCAAAATCTTGAGTTCCAGACAGATATTTGGATGCGGCTAAATAATCCCGTGCTTCAAAATGGCGAAGATGTCCCCACCCTATAAGGTAGCTGCCGCGTCCACCACATACTCGACTAGTCCTGGGTGCTAATCGCAAAGAGAACGTGCGCAGATCATCAAGGAGAAATAAGCCTAACCTACAGGAGGACCGAGTTTCCAATAATACAAGCGAAAGCGAGTTCTCTCATAATTCACAAACTTCGGGGGGGGGGGGGGGGGGGGGAGTGGACGTTAGACGATGTGGTATACGACTACAATCGCTCGCATCCTCAGGTTCATGTGTATGTGCACTTTCGTGGGCGGCGTCCCTGGAGCGCCTTATTTGACAAATGCCAGCGAAGACTTCAAGTTCAATCATATCATGTCTAATATCTGCGCCTGCAGGACACACAGACGGTGTCTGTGAAGGCCTGCACCTTTATGTACGATCGAATAGCTGCTGTTGGGACCATGGCGTCCCTGAACTTGCAGTCGCTCACGTGTCAGCACCAGGATCTGCTTACGATTTTCTCACCCAGGCAAAAGTGCAGGCTTTCAGCGAGGTCTGGATGGACGAGCCTGTTGCTCTTAAGGGACTCTTCTGTGCTGATTTCTGTAAACGTCACGACGTTCAAGCTGCCGGTGTCACCTTGTACGAAAGGCGCACAGAAAACATATCTTGTGGAGGCGACATAAGAGCTATCGAAAGAGCAAGCTTCACATCGGAAGACATGTTAGCTGTGAAGTGGGACGTAAGCGGAGGAGACGAGGAGATAACCGGCGTATATATTTCACCTAGCACCACCCAGAAAGACATAAAAGATTTCATGGCCACCCCCTTTATGCACCATGCTAGTGTCGACACGTGCATAGCGGGGAAATATGATGTTCCCTCGTCATCTGCGGGGACATTAACGTCGACACTAAGAAATCACTACGGTAGCCGGAGTTTATGCGCAGACTCTTCGGCGTCACAATTGTTAACAACCCTCTTCAAGCAACCACCAGAAGCGCTACTTGCACTGACTATAGTTTTGCACGACACGTGCACCTGACCAGCATGAACTACGTGCCGCATTTCAGCTGCCACCTTGACGTTACTCGCCATCCTGGCCGACAGCGCAGAGCACACGCATCAATAAGAGTGCAATTTCTCAAAAACCGTTCTTTCTTTATGGCTACGTAACGCGGGTCGGCACGCATGCATTCATGCATTGGGGATAGTCTAGGCACAGCACGGATTATACCGCTGCTTTTTATTGCGTTAAAAGGCTTACTATTCGTTGTGATATTGCAGCGTGGTAATAAGCCGTTGAAGAGACAACGACATGATGGACGTTGATGGTATAATTTAACGACTGCTGGCCTAGCGCGAGCGCTCTTGCCGAGCCACTGCACACTTCGTCTCTTCTAGTCCGTGACAATATCAATCGTTTTGTTAGTTTCAAAGGCGTGCTCATCGATTCGTTGTAAGTCGTTTTGGTCATTGCCAAGCCCGACTCTGCACACAACTATTTGTCTGCCTGTAGGTAGCAATGGTAGTGCCAGTTTTTTAAGTTGCAGATAAATGGCAGAGCAATGGCATATCTCTTCCGTATCTTCGCTGGCTCACTGTCACTGGCACTGACACAAAAGCAGAAACGAGCAATCTAAACGCTTAGTGCTTAGTTCAGACATGTGTTTTCCGCTATTAGATAAGCACTACAACGATTTTAGCCGATTAACTCTAACGCGAAATAAAGATGAAAAGCTGCTGGCATGAGCCCGTCATTACTTACGGCATTGCAAAGAGCTGTGAAGTAATCGTTGAAGGGCTTATCGCCATTGTTGAACAAGAAACCTTTAGTGAAGGCGTCATCATACACAATATAGATCCCTAAGATTATTTTGTCCTCTGAAATTTGCAAAATAGATAAGACCCGTGGCAATTAGATTTGCTTATGACCTCCACATGACTGTGGGACACCTGGGCTACCGAGATTCATTTTGAATAAAGAATACAGAACGAAATACAATCGCAGTCCTGATTATCTATTTTATTTAAGGTTGCTACCTCTAATGCTATTCTCAGTTCAAAGCAAAAGATTAAAGTTTTAATGCTTGGAAGCACGCAATGCAAAGAGCTATCTTGCAATGTGGAAACGTGCTGACGATGCCTGCCGTACGACGTGGAATTTATATTCTTTGATTTTCTCTCCGGTTATTATGTTAGCCTTAGATTATAAACAATACCAATTTTCACATGAGGTGGCACTGGTCAAGTAGCCTTAGCACTCATTCTGAACCTTACTTGAAAAAGCCGCTTGAGTTCGGCAGCATACAGAGGTCAGTTTACTTACCTGCTTCGTAAAAGTACGCATCAAGTTAATGCGACGTGCATAAATTCATCTAACTTAGGAGTCAACCAGCGGTGTGTTCTACTCATAAACATAAGGAAGAAAGGTCAAGAATTGAAAGTCACGTAATCTTATAATCGCTAAATAAGGCATTGATTTCTCTTTGATTTTAACCAGGTACATAAGAGTACTACGTCTGATTAAGGAGTCGTAAGCAAAAGATTTAAGGAAACGGATAAACTTGTTGTTTTTGTTATGGCCTCATGGTCAACTTCGCTCCATCGCTATGCTATACACGGACTCTTCGAGAAAGAGAGCCACATCAATTTCTCTATTTGCATTTCGTGTGCGAACGTATCACGAGTAAACATATTAAATTTGACATTTACCTTCCATTTCCACGTGATCTTCTCCACTGTGCTCCGCTCTTGAAGCTACGAAGACCACTGCCGCATGAAAAAGGGCCGTCAGTTTTCTAAAGCTCAAAAACAAACCAGGCCTGTTGTCGATTAGGCACACCCTGGTTATATTTATTTTATTTTTTGCAAGAAAACTCATCCCACATACCATCCTTTCTAGCCAAAACAAAATCCACGCAGCATGAGTGTCTCTAAAATATATTTCTTGTTCTGTACAGAGGTCTGCACGCATAAACAGCAATATGAACAGGAGTATATGTACGGTGGTACACGTATTCATGTACATGTACTATCGCGATGAAAAGAAACGCGAACAACGAAACGCCTAGGCGCTGCTCTGTTAGAATTTCTTTTCATCGCGCTTATACCTGGGTGGTAAAAACAAAAGACGTTAGAGTCGTCCTAGGATGCATCACGGACGACTCTAGCGTCTTTTTGCTACCACCCAGGTAAAAGCGTGATCAAAATATATGCAAACAGCGGAAGGCCTAGGCTCGGCGCTGTTCGCTTTTCTATCCATCGCCCCTGTAGTACTCTACGCGGAATAGAGATCTTCCGCCTGATAAAATAATCTCTTGAATAAACTTCCCTGAACTTTCTTTACTTTCATGTGTTTTCTTTTCAATGTCCTGATGGCTTCCTGACTAATAAAGTCAACAGCACAAGACGAAAGCGCGAAGGTAGACATATCCACAGCTGCAATAAAAGAAAACTATAATGCAAGAGTAATTGTGCAGCAGTCAAAAGATTAGACATAAATAATAAAGACGCAAAGGAAAAAAAACTCACACAAGCATATGACGAGGAAACCTTGGATGCTCTGTGGTCTCATTTCTGCAGTATTGGACTAGTACGCGTATAAACCTGAGAAAAAAAAACGATATATTTTCGCACATTTGCTATACAGCACGTATCGGAACACTTAATTATTATGCATCACCGCGTGTCCTTTAGGGACCGGCAACTGAATTTTAAGGACCAAATTTCTTTCGGCGCTGCACGAAACTTAGCATGCAAGGTACCCGATTCTGAAAATATTGTTTGAAGCCTTGTGAAATAATTTTACTGTGAATTTTTCGATGAGTGGAAGCGCCCGTTTATCTGTATCCAGATGCTGGAAACTATGATCAGGGCGTGCGACAGCGATAACATCCAGGCAAAGATGATAAACTAAAAATTAATATATGCCGGGCCGCCAGACAGCAATTACGCAAATTGAGTGTAGCGTAGTGTCCATTTGAGTTCACACACCCAGAGCTGTTACTTTACATTGGAGTATGCCTCCTCAACGACAAATTTTGTGGACCACGTTTACCGCATACAGAACATTCTAGCGCCGTCCAGGAACAAAAGCTCAAATCACTTCATCAGCAATTCGCAGGGAACGTTGCTTTTTACAGTAGGGCGCACTTGAGAGAGCTTAAATTATAATAAAATATGACGGACACTCCTGAAAGAAAAAAGCACTGTGCTTTTAACAATATATAAGAAATATTTTTCCAGTGACAATTCCCGGAGTGGGATACACCGATAATGGTAGGCTTTCACTGCAAAATATCGCTTCAGCTTGTTTTAATGTCGTTTTCAATGCCAAATTATTATTATAAATCTCCATTTATTAGATATAAAACTGTTCAATTCGACAATATGTGAAAATATCTTTTTTTATTTCCAGCACAATCTCATGATATGTTTCGGTCACTAGCTCGTCCTTATAACGTCCGCGGAATTGCTTTGTACGCGAACTTCTTTCTTTGTTCAGTTTAGATAGCACCGCGCTCCGCTTATAAACTACCTGTATTCTGAAAAAGTGTAACGCCAAAATAAGAATGTGCAATAAAAGATAAATATTTTTTGAAGTGAACGACAGTCATAATGTGGCGTGGAGGGAAAACAACAGTGCTGCTGTGAATGCGAAAAGATCCTGCCTGATATTGGCTGGTCTAGGGCCCATTTGTGCCGTGTAAGAAATATAAATCGCTTGGGAATATTTCTGAACGGCCAGTCCTTAAGAACTGAAAATGAGAAAAATATCACTCTTTTTGGTCTTTCAGTTTAGGTTGAATTACTTCCTTCAAGAATAGTTGAGATAGCCTTGAAAGAAGACAGCACAAAAGCAACGACGAAGCCAGGCAAGATAATGAAGACAGAACACATGTGCGCTCTTTCAGACCAATTACCCAAGTGCCCTAGAAACCGCATGTACCCGGACCTCTTCTTTCTGAGGCCTTCATCGTATCATTTATGTCGTTTTGTTTAAAAAACAGTAAATAATGCCGCCATTGAAGCATAAATGTTTAGAGAACTCCACTCTTCTGGAGAAGTCTTGCGCGTAGCCTAGATACGTTTAGTCAACAGGAACGTTTCAAGAAACACTTAAATTACATTGCTATTATAAGCGCTATATTTACGTGCACAAAATTTCCCAAGCTGTAAACAACGTCTTAAGGGAAATCCGACGCCATTCCTTGCTTAAGTAGAAGTGCGCCTTTTTATTCGTGCAGAAGAGGCGCAGCGTTTGTTGTAAGCACGCTTTTTTATTAAGTGCACTTTGATCGAGAGCGTCATCTGATCATGATTCGTGTTTTGAGACCACTTACTTTGCAACCTAACCTCCCCCTCTTCTCTTTGCATCCACGCAGTATCAGAATTGGTGTTATCAGTAATTGTTAATGCAGAAAAACTAACCTTTGTCTGATCTCGGCTATTATGGTAAACGTCGACTTTTTTTTATTTCTTTAGCCTCACTTTCAGTTTCTCTATTCCGAAGACAACAGTTTGCTATAACAGATAGCACATAAGAAAACGTATCTGTTATCGCAGGTAGCAGATAAAGAAAATTCAGTCGCTGTTAAGTTCACCATGAAACCACACTAAACGCTGAATTGAAGGCAGGTGTGGTTCCCGCTCTACGTCTGTGCGTATGATCCGGAACGATGTTACATAATATTTTAAACGAGAAGAAAACTATGAACTCATATTAACAATTTGTCAACACAATTAAAACTTGTCTCATTTCACATTTTAGATAATTTTTCCAACGTCGGCAACAGTACTGCTCTTAAATGGCGGAGACTGTACGCCGTTTTAATTTTAGGCTGCTTTGAAGGCGCGCCTAGTTCTACAGCAATTTTTAATGCTCCAGAGTTCAGACATGGCCACGGTTTTGCTGATCGGGCATTTTTTATGATAACTTACGAATATTTTCTTGATGTGCAGCTTTTCTTTTAGTCTTCTGGACTGCAGTAGGTGGCAGAAGTTTGGTATTTTAAATGTTAACATTTATGACGTGTCCGAAAACTAGAAGAAATAAGGAGCTTGTGCGTGGCGAGAACAAATGTTGAAGCGACCTCAGTGTCCTACACGACACACCGTACATGAAATGTCAGAACAGAAAAATGTACGCATGCTTTGGCTCCACGACGGAACAAGCACATAAAGAAATGGAATTAAGTCACGATACATGCAAGTTCTTATTACGTATGAATATAAATCTGTTATAATAGACCAATCTTTTCTTATCGTTGATTACCTTTTTAAGCATGCTTGAACATATAAAACATTCAACAAAGTGTCACGCATGTGCAGTTGTCTTCAAAAACATACGACCCATGGCTCCCGTGGCAAAAGGAGCTGCAGGTGTAACTACCTCCGACGGGCGCTCACAGCGAGGATATGCCGGCTGACGTCGAAACGGCAGTGTGAGCAAGACCACCTTGTACGGCAAGAAATTATGCTTGTTATGCAGTTAAACGGCGATGACGTGGTCTCCCTCTGGATGCAGCATCATAATTATATCAAAGGGAGTGCCCGCGCTGATCTAACCACAAAATTAGAGCCTCTTGGTGTGACTCTACACCAATGCTGTTACTGGTGGCCTGTTTGCTCATTGGGCTTTCTGTAGTGCATTCCTTTTATCGCGGCTTGTTTCCGGGTGCTAATATCCCAAGGCAAGAGCGCATAGTCACGTAGCAATTGCAATGGAGAAATGCTGTCTTGGTCTCCACCTCGCGCATTCCACGTTCGCGTCCTTATTCTGAAGGCTGCCCTACATTTCGTATTTCCAAAGAATCCTCGATGCCAGC
>JARKHS020025690.1:127500-169194 GCA_030143305.2 Amblyomma americanum | reverse complement strand
TTTAATGGCTCTTGGTTTCCAACCGCATGGGCAGATCTGGTAATGAAGGAATAGAGTATGAGATTTCACCGCAAAATACTGCCCCATTCGTCGGTGAAGAATCTTCGAGATATTTGAAATTAAAGGGAGCTGGTACATTATGCGGCTTGTCACCAGGGCATCGTGAAGCCTGATAATTGAAGCAGGATGGTTTCCCCATTGCTCACTAGCAACTCTACGAAGCACATTGAGACGCGAAGATAGTGAAGCCACAATCGAGTCCACAGCTCGTCGCCACTGTAGACGTGAGTCAATAGTGACGCCCAAAAAACGTATGTGGTTAACCTGACGAAGGCAAGACTGCTCAAGGTCTATGCTCAGCCATGCATACCGTCGTCCCCTACCTGGAAACAGGACGAAGCCAGATTTTTCTACCGAGAGAGTCAACCCAACACCTTGAAGGTAACTTTTAACTGACAGCACGGCCTGTCGCGCTAATAGAGCTAAGCGTTTGTGTTGATATCCGGTTAACCAAAGACAAATGTCGTCTTCATATATCGACATATGGACATGCCTACAATGTTTTTGCACTTTTGCGGGAAGACCAGCCATGACAACATTAAAGAGCGTTGGAGACAGGACACTACCCTGAGGTACCCCTCGCGATACCGCCCTTTCGGAGCTCATTGTACTGCCTAACCGCACTCTAAATTTACGATCACTGAGAAATGAGTGAATGAATCGCAGAAGATAGCCCTGTACGCCTATGACCTGCAGACTATTCAGTATTGAGCTCTGGAGGACGCTATCATAAGCCTTTGATACGTCTAGGAAAATAGCTAGTGTTGAAAGTCCAAAAGCACTCTGATGTTCAATGTGGCTTATCAAGTCCAGGACGCTATCTTGCGCGCTTAAACCTGTGCGGAATCCAGTCATGCATGTTGGTAGTGCCCTTCTATCCTCAAGCCACCAAGACAAACGCTTACTTGCCATCTTCTCCATGAGCTTAGCCACACACGACGTCAGCGATACCGGACGATACGAGGCCGCGTATGTCATCTCTTTGCTGGCCTTCAGCAGTGGGACTACACAAGCCACCTTCCATGAAGGGGGAACGTCACCAGACTCCCACACTCGATTGAGATAGGTTAGGAGCATCTTCCGGTGTTCCAGAGGCAGGTTCTGTAACATTTGATTGGCAATGCCGTCAGGACCTGGTGCACAGCGACGCCGCAGGCTGCGGAGCGCTGTCTGTAGTTCTCGAAGTGTGAACTGGGCGTCCATAACAGACGGAGACGTAGCAGGCAGAGCGCAGGGATGAATGCCTGGTCTGGAATTTACAAATGCATCCGCAAATTCCTCTGCCAAGCACACGAGATGTTTCTGCGTGCGCAATGCAAGCGCCTCGAAAGGTTCACTCGGTCGAGAGCCACCAGCAAGACTGCCAACGACACGCCAAATTCTCGTTATCGGTGAGAAAACAGTCAAGCTAGCGCAAAAGGATGTCCACTGGGACCTACAGAGCTTGTTCGCATGACGTCTAATGGCAGAGTTGAGCCTGTTGAAAGTTGTCTTCAAGGCTCTGCCGTCCTTCTTCCGCAACAGTTGTCGCTCCGCCCTTCTGCGCGCTGCGCAGGGGTTCCTGAGTTTTAAATCCGGAGTCGGAAAATGATCAGGTAGCTTGAGCGCCGTGGTAGCAGCCATCTTAGCATAAATTATTTTGTCTTGGTGGTATTGGTGGAAAACAGCGCAACGACGCGGACAGAGTGGAAGAAAATACAGGACAAGCGCTGACTCACAACTGAAATTTATTTAAGGAAAGCAGTACATTTTATAGACAAAGTGGCCAACTTATCAGCTAGTACCTAGACAAAACCCAAGTTTCTACGTGGCATCGAGGTATGCAACCTCACTGTCATATAATGAAATAGATGGCTTACTGACACATAACCTTGTTTTTTTCTTCATGTGATATGCTTCCATAATCTCACGTGTTAATCGGGACGGGTGTTTGTAGAGGATATCACAGTAAGGCAATGAAGGAAAACAAAATTGGCAGTCTCGAACATGGTCAACTAGATGATTAGATTTGTTAGCTTCCAGATTATTTGCATGCTCTTTCAAACGTGTATTGATGCAACGCCCCGTCTGCCCGATATATATTTGTCCGCATGACATTGGGATTTTGTACACAACCTCTTCTGCGCATGGCACATACATTGTTTCGTGCTTAACCCCACAAGTTGTTTCAGATTCTTTTCGTTGTTCAGCCTTTCTTTCCAAAACAGCACAAACCCTTTTAAGTTTCTTGGGTGCTGAAAAAACCACCCCTACGCCATACCTTTTTGCCACATTTTTAAGATTATGTGACATACGGTGTACGTATGGGAGAATGGCAAACTTTTTCCTTTCCTTCTCTTTTCCCGGACTAGGGACCAAAGATGGATTCCTAAGCTTTTTGGCTACCTTGTTACAGCCCAATAACATAACACCATCCGGGTATCCAGCTTCCTTCAACCTTTTAATTTGTTCGTTGAAGCTGTTGGTTGCCCTATGGATACAAGATTTTGATAATGAGGACAAAAGAGATGAGACCACAATTCCTGTTTTAACTGTTTTGGAATGATGCGATTTATAATTTAACAGCGGTTTTCCCATCCTTGGACGATATTCCCAACAGACGTGCCCCGTCGCAACCTTCAAACTCAGATCTAAAAATTGTAGCTTACTACCGACCGTGACCTCAGTGGTGAACTCTAGACCTAAAGCATTTTCTTTAAATACTTTTAGTACATCAGTCATGCGCCTTGAAAAGTTAGTTTTTTCTACAAAATCAAGAAGTCATCGACGTAACGAAAGATGCGTGACGCCATTCCCGACAGATTTTCCTGGATACCACGATCAACAAAGGACAAAAATATATCGCTAATCACTGGTGCCACCCTAGATCCAATGCAAACACCCGCTTTTTGGGTATATAGTTTACTGTCCCATTCAACGAACATTGACTTTAAATAAAAAGACAGCAGCTCAAGAAAGCTGTCTGTCACATCACCGGAAACACAGGCTAAGTGCTCCCTGTATTTGTCCCAATTAACAACATGGCAAATTTTAGGACCACGCAGATGGAAGTCGGCAGTAAACACAAATATCGGGTAGTGATCACTTCCCATTCGGTCAGCTCTAATTGACCACTGCACACGGACGTCAGGTGAATGTAAGGTTAGGTCTATAGATGTGGGTGAGGTTGGAGGCCAAAAGCAAGTGGGACTTCCGTCATTGGCCACGCACAGGTCCAAACTGTCAATGACTTCTACAAGTTGGCGTCCGCGAGGATCTGTGTTCCAGTCACCCCAGGCAGGGTGGTGGGCGTTGAAGTCACCGCAGATGATTCTGGGTGCTGGGTAGCGGTCACAAAGTTGCTGGAGAAACAAAGCCATATCGACCTTCTTCTGCGGGGACACGTATACTTATGCAATGGACAGAGTTCGGAAGGCGAGCCGAATCCTCACAGCCACTACCTCAATACTGTCGGTGCAAAGATCGGTGACGTTCAAAGCCACATGAGGAATCTCCCTTCGTATGTAAAGGGCGGCACTTCCTGCGGGAAAAGACTTGATGCTGCAATTCTTGTGGGCGACGTATCCCGGCAAAGACCTCCCGCTTGGCAAGCCAGCCTCCGAGAGGGCCAGTACTGGAACACAGTTCTCTTTTAAGAACAATTTTAGTTCTGCTAATCGACTTATAATCCCAGCGCAGTTCCATTGCATGATAAACGGCACTTTTCTAGGGTTTTTAGTTGCAACAGGTTGAAGAAAACTAGCCATCTAGGAGATGAAGTTCTCTGCGAAGGCGGTGATCAAGGTCTCAATGGAAAGCACCAGCTGTATAAAGTTCTTCAAAGTGCCAGGCTGCATCGCTTGGCTAAATGAACGCAGGACATCAAACAAAATGCGTAGAAGGTCCGAGAGATTCCGGCTTTTGAGCTCCTTATTTTGCTGCACGCACTGGCGCACCACTTCGACAAAAGACGGGGACTGGGACCCACTCTTGGCCACGGTAGCTGGTGTCTGCATCTCTTTTAAGGCAAGGGGATGTCCTCCATGTTGTCGAGTCTTGCTGTGATCTGGTCGCTGAGGAACATGGACACTTTTTGCAGAAGCAGATCGAACAGCCAACTCACCCTCGGAGGCCGTTGCCGACTTGCTCGGATCAGGTCGTGCAGCGACGTCGCTTGCTACCACGTCCCGAGCTTGCGACTCGAGCGCAGGGAACTCTTCACTTCCATGTATCGGCTTCTCAGTAGGTTGTGGTTTGGGGCCACTTGAGGGTTTGCACAGAATGGGACTAAGGAGGGCTCTCGGCGTTCCGCAGGCTGCTCCAAACAATGCAGTACTGTATGAGTCTCAATCGAAACCTCTTCGGCTAGCCGCTTCACAAAGACTTTTGCTGCAAATTGGCCGCCTCAGAGAGACTGTTGCCGGGAGAGCGCTTCTACAGTGCCTTCGAAAGAGATCTGAGTCCCGGGCGTACTTGGCTTTAAATACTCTTCGTTCTCTGGGTCTCGACCTTCGAGATAGACCTAAGACGTTGAAGCCACCTTGGTCCTTTCCGAGCCTCGATTGTTCCTTGACAATTCCCCACGTTCGCGCTAAGCGGAATTCTCCTTTAGCGGCAATGCGTTCGCTCGTACTGGAACATCCTGAGACCGAATATGCCAGTCATCTTCAAATTTTTACAGACGGCTCTGTGGACAAGGTCAGAGGATCTAGTGCAGCTGCTTTTCATATTCCGTCTTTGAAGTATGATTGGTCTGTTCGTTTTACTAAAGTCGTGTCCTCCACAATGGCCGAAAGCGTTGCCATTGAGGCAGCTCTAAAGATGCTACGGTGTTGTACGCCTCAACCTACTGTCATAATTACGGATTCAAAATCTGCCCTTCAAAGGTTAGAGTACGGGTTCCCCACTGATGCCTTGAGTCTTAGATCCCTACGTTTGGTGCAGAATCTCCATAGCAAAGGCTTCTCTATACGTTTTCAATGGGTGCCCTCGCACATAGGTGTCTTAGGCAACGAGATAGCAGACAACCTCGCCCATACAGCTCTCTCCGGGATTCCAGTACATAGAGTCCCTCATGAAGTCAAGCAAATGTTCAGAGATGTGGTGTTGTGCCACTTCAGTTCTTTGTGGAGCTCTCCTCATTAGCCATGTGTGACCAAGGGTCTCAAAAGGTACCAAGCCACTTTGCTGCACCGCGTTCGCACGGATTCTGCTCGTACGCCGGCGTGAATGTATAAGACTGGCCTAGCGTTGTTACCATTGTGTTCAACGTGTGGTGCGTGTGGAGACATAGAACATTACCTCTTGTGCTGTACATTGTACAACGCGGAACGGGCTGTGTTATTCGGATCCCGCAAGAAGGCAGGAGTTCCTCACAGTTCTCTTCAGGACATTGTTTTCCCGCGCGGGAGCCAGTCGAGTAGAAGGGATGCTTCTCGCCTTCTTCTACTTTACCTGCAGGACACGGATTTGGCCTCCACATGGTGACCTCAGGAGTGTCTATTTGGGTTTTTGCGGACAGTGTTTCTGTGATTTCTATTTAAGTGTCGCTACGGTGGAGCAATTGCCGGCAGCAACTGCAAGGCTAATCCCACCGGTAGCTTACAACCACTCAACTCAACTCAACTCGAGATATTTGAAATCCACAGTTGTCTGTTTGTCTTTCCACTCATGCACCAGCAGAGGTTAAGCCCCTCTTCAAAACAGAGCAAAGCATTTCCCGAGGATGTCTTCTCAAGCAAAAAAAGAAAAAAAAGCATTTCCGCAGTGTTTTGTTGACCGGGCTGGGGAAAGTGTAGCAGTTTTAAGTAGGTGTCAACAGGAACGGTTATTTGCGCTGCATGATTCGCAAAGCAGAAGAAAACGCAGGATGCGCCTGCAAAATTATATCCGGCACATCTGTCACGTACTCTTAAAAAACTCCCGTCGCACCAAAAAAAAAAGAAATAGAGATAGGTTGATCTCCTTTGTGGTGTCGGATGAAATAGACTGAAAAAAAGGGAAAACACAATGGAACAATAAGTACAATCTAGTTAGCCGGGAGATGCATTGTGTTAATGGCATGTGCAGCACTGTCACCGCGGCGGCTCGTTGCGACTTGCTGCCTTTTACTTCGACGAGCTGCGTGTGTATCGTGAGTAACAGGGCCAAGAAAAAAAATTTCAAGTTGAAGGACGGGATGCCTAGAGGGAACACGGGAATGCACAGAAGAAAAGAAATGTAAAAAACAACAATAATTTTTCGCTGCTCCCTATTTGGAAGGACTGATTGTGACATCACCTTGATATTATTTGACTTATCTGCCGTCTATAGGAATTCTGAGGACTGCTAATATAGTGACACAAAGGTCACTATGAAGGTTTTTATGATTGAAATCGCAATGCAAATGTTTTTGCCATTTTGTTTGTGTGTTTGTGTCTGATAAGAAATGAGATGAATTGTCGATGGACCGGGGAAAGTTAAACCGAGCTCACTGATGACGTTTTTAACGCTATTCGGTGCATAGCATTAGCTTGTAGCTTGCGCAACACTAATGCAAGCCCCGACGTCATCGAAGCACAGCTTCGTCAAAAGCAGAAAAAAAGAAGTTACAGCACGGTAAATTACTTGCATATTTGTTTCGTGACGTTCAACTGTGAGAAAAGAAGCAAGAACATCTACAACAGCGACAAATCCTCTTACGCCACTAGCCTAAGCCTTTCAGCGCGAGGTTTACGCCCCCTTGGGAACACACCCATTTTTAATCCCCTTCGCACTCTGCGCGCAAAACATTCCGCGCAGTTGGAGCAAGCTCTCGCTGAGAAACACGATCGCCCCAGCTTGTCGCCGCTGTAGTACAGGCGGGTGTGCGATAAATAATGGGGCTGCAGAAGCCGCAGGTTAAGCAACCTGGGGAGCAACGACGCCGATGTGGTTGCCTTAGTTGCGCGTACACTGCATTCCTCCGCATCAAGAAAGCAGCCACGGATGAACAAAAAGTGTAATGGTTCGTGGTTCGTTCCGGAGGCGCCGGTGCCTTGCGGATGTCGCAACCTCATGCGTGCCTCTTTAGACGCTCTAGCGAATCCCCACTTGTACTGTACCCTCTGGCACATCACAGATTGCGGCATGGTTGATTATCCAGGGCGAGAGGGCGTGGTGGCACGGTGATAGATTTGTACTCTCCGGGGGAACCACTCGAAGCGTTTTTTTTTTTTCGCGTAAAGGTACTTGGGCCGCGGTTTCGAAACTGCCGGAATATCTTTTATATGGCGTGCGTGGAGAAATGAGCGGATGGCGGTTTGCAGTGCGGGGGTGGTGTAAATGGGGTGATTTTTCTCGTTGTTTCGCGTCGGTTGGGGACACGGAGTTGCTGGAATTCGAAGTGTCAGCTACCGGCAGTTAAGAGACGCAACTTGTATGTTTGACGGCAATCTCAGATATTGCGGGGTCGTATATTGCTTTATGTGGTTAGAACAAACATTCCGTGGGTGGTTTCAGGGAAGCCACCAGAGTATTGCTTTGACTGATGCACTCTCTGAAAGAAACCGTAGGGCGCTCTGTCGACTAATGTACCACACAAAATCTGCGGCAAATCTGGTACAACATAAAATGCCATATAAAAGCTTCGAATGTCCGCTGCAGCACGTAGTTACCGGACGGGCTCGGCTTGAATGAACGCTGGCAGTGTCACCGCGCGATGACGAACAGGAGAGGTGGATAATTATATTACCGCACCTCAGGCTACTTTGTCGCTTCGAGTCGACTCTTCTCTGAGATACTGATGCGAACAAAAATGCCTTTCGGAACCAACAGTACGTAATTTGACGTCTTCGCACAGATTGTGCTTCTAAGTAGCTTTTTTTTTTCAGTCGTACTTTAGGATAACTGGCGAGAAGAAAGAAAAAACAACTTTTATGATTGCGTAACTTTCACTGACCTTTGGGAGATGCTTTTTTTTCCTGTAGACTAAGCACGGCTGAGGAAAGTGATGAGAGCCAATGTCTGTCACGCTGCAGAAAAAAAAAATGCTTTTTTTTCCGTTTCTGATGATCTGCTAAAATTTAAGTTTTCTTTGGTTTTACACTCAGTAGTACCATTTTTTATCTGCGATGTCGTCGAACCTCTGTCTTTTGTGCTTTTTTTTAGTGGAGGCTAGACACAGCAATTGACGTCAGATACGACCTCGGTTGTAATTGCACAAATGCAAGTTTTGAAATTCAAGCTTCACCACCTTAACTTTTTATATTAAACAGAATGAACATATTATTATATTTTATGGCCTGTACAAAGCAGTCCGCGTCTGAATGACGTCTGGCTTGTGAGAAATATCTGGCTGCTTCTTATGGTTTTTCTTTATCCTTAAATTTCTTGTTTTAAACTGCACCATAAAATAGAGAATTCTTTTAGTTCACAGGGAGCCTTCATATAGCGCGTAAAGCTAGCTTTTAAAGCTGCCATTTCAAGTGTAATTATACTGGAAGCGGAATAGAGAACAATAAGCAGTCAGCTTAGATATTTTGTATACTAGCATGCTTTTTCATACTTCAGGGAGAGAATGTGAATCCGGTATGTTGGGATAGTTTTATGAAAGTTCTTTCCATAGAACTGGGAGCACTTATAAAAAATTAGGACACTTTAGCTCCGCCTTAAGGGTATGACATGACAGCGTTAATGGTTATTTGCTCCTTTTTAATTATCTCTTTCTAATTACATACACTCATTAGCATGCATCAGTAGGCATACTTGACACCGTGACGGACCACAAGACATAGATGAGAGCACGCCTCCGTATCTAGATGCATGTTAGTGCCTCCCATAATTTTGACGTTTGGGAAGCTGGAGACGTGCGGGGAATGGCGGGCTCGTATTATGCAGCCCGGTGTTTTGTGGCATGAGCCTATTAAGATTTTCTTTCTTGGCAGTTTTCCCATGGAATAAATTTAAAAAGATGCCTCCCTAGCGTTTCGGACTCGCAAACCAAGGTTTATGAGTTAGATTCCGAATTTATTACTCCACTGTTCTTTCTAGTGTAATTTCTAGTGCATCTCACGGTTACAGTCACGGTTTCGCATAAGTTTTAATCCTTTTAATTTCACAGCTGTACGTGTTACGTCACAACTCTCTCGACCAGTCTTGAAATAGTGTGACAACACGCGCAGCTTTTCCTTCCAATGTCTGCTGTAGCGCTGTCGCTTTAAAACTAATTGTACACTGATGGCGAGCCTGGCTCGTCTGGATAAACAAGCATAGTTTTTGTATTTGCTTGGCTTAGGCATGAAGATGGAAAATAGTACAATGGCAAACAGTAAAAAAGGGGTCATAAGCATGAAGTACACATAACTAAGGAAAACCTTTCAGTTGAATCGTGGTAAGTGATGCGGGTGGGGTGGCTAATAACGAGCGAAAAAAATTGTTTGGAAATCAACTACGTATATTTGCAGTCATATCTACGTGGAGAAAGCGACAAATCCAAAACATCCTTTGCGTTCTGGTCACAACTCTTGGATGGCAGAAAGCGTGAGAAACTAAAATTGTGGCATAGGGTGGCAAAATAAGCTATTTGGTGCTCACTATAATAAATGTTTTGATTCTGTCCAAAACAGAAAGAATACATTGAAGAAAATGATCATCTTGCTGATATTGCACGCCATTGTGAACTATGTAAGAACGAGTCCTCTGAATCTTGTAACGTCATTGAAGTGTCTACTTTTTGCTGCGCCTCATTTTTAATACACTGTTGCGTCAATACAGAGGATATTTGCTCCGATGACATGAGATTTGTACCAGGAGCACATGACGCTAGAATTCAGAAAACACCGCATTGCGCTTCTATATGAAACTATTTTTTATATAGAGAATTAACAGAAAAAGGAAGCGAACCAATAGTTGCAGTATAATAGTCCTTGTTTATACTTTGTTTTTGATTTTTGACTTCGCAGTGCTGTTAATTGAGACGAACTCCCACAGTAGAGTGGAATCGTCAGAGTAGTTTCTAAATCCACAGAGCAAAATATGCACAATGATGACAGGGACACCACAAAGCGCAGCGCTTTGTGCCGTCCCTCTGTCGTCCTTGTCCATTTTTTGCGCTGCGCATTTAAAAGCATGAGATACCCACCAGCCCAACAACTCGTTTTGAGCAGAGTAGGATGAATCGTTCCACATTACTTTAGTCTTTGAATCCCCCGCAAACGAACTTTCCTGAAAGAGCACAATTCCTGCTTCCCCAACCCATATAATGCTGCCGCATGCCATATTCCTTAACGCCACCTAAGAAATCATTGCGTGAGTAGTGCGCGCTGGCCTGATCCCAGGGAAAAGAAAGGACCCTAAGAGCACTAGCGTGCTCGGACGAACATGCACGATGTTGGGCACGTACGTCGAGTGACTAAGCTCGTTCACCGCAAGCCTGGAGAGTATCTCTTTTATTGCCTCTAGGCCTCCCTCCGCGGCTCTGCGGCAACAATCTAGAGCGAGCGCTTTCACCCTAAAACAGCCACCATGCTCCCTTCTAGGAGTGTGGCCGGACCGAAACCGAGGTCTCCCGTGATGCTCGAAAGCGTTCGCATGCTAGCTTGTTAGCGTGTGTGGGCGCTTCCGTACGTGTGTTTGTGTTGGTGTGGGGGCCCCCGCCTGCAGTCGCGTATCCGGAGCTTACTTTTAGACCGAGCGTGGGAGTCCTCAGAACTGGCAGCGTTGCTCGACATGGTCCCGTCGTCATTAACCTATTTAGGGAAATTAGCCCGGACGGGGTTGTTATTGCGCTGCCGCTCCTCCGTAGCCTGTCCCAAGCGCTCATCTCTCTCACCGAGTGCAGTGGGTTGGGCGCGTCTTCCTTACGTGACGGCGTCACACGTGACTTCCAACGAAATTGTGGGCAGTGTGCACACACGCACACGACTCCTCCCTCGGCGAAACGGCAGCCGCACTCGGGCTGCCGATTTATACAGTGTTCTTGGTGGCAAACGTATTACGAAATTGAGGAAGAAAATGAAGAATCAGTATTTGCTTTATGTGACAGCTGATTGAGACTCTAGTTTTAACTTCTTGCTCCTGCAGAAAGGATACAAAAAGTAAAAAAAAAGTCATAATGACATGCAAGTTCTTTCAGCGCACTTAGCACCCCTAAAGAGGCAGAAACGAGTGCTCAAACAACGGTTGACTAGCAGGTGTTTTAATACGTGTATGCTCGTTGCAAATCCAGGGGTGGTCATAAATATTAATGCGTTTTTGTGAAACCTGGGCGGAAAAATATGTATTTAAGTTACGCAAGTAAGCGACGTTGCCAACGAAGTTCAGGACCTTGGATAACGCCATAATCATTTCTTCGACGAATTTGATTTTGCCACACAAATTATTGAAACGGTATGATAGCATAGTAGAAACTAGAACAGGGGGGTGCGTGACAAGCCGCAGTTCACTGGACAGTTTCCATAGCAGAACTCTCATGCACAGGTTCCCGTCCATGGTGCCGCCGCGCTGGTTCAGTGATTATGACGCTCGGCTGCTGACCCGAAAGACGTGGTTTCGATCCTGGCTGCGGCGGTCGAATTTCGATGGAGGCGAAATTCCAGAGGCCAGTGTACTGTGCGATGTCAGTGCACCCTAAAGAACCCCAGGTGGTTGAAATTTCCGGAGCCCTTCATTACGGCGTCCCTCATAGCCTGAGTCGCTTTAGGACGTTAAACATCTATAAACCAAACCAAACCAAACCAAACCAAACCAAACCAACCGTCCATGTTTTCAAATGACGCGAGCGTGTGGAACGCGTCTTTTGTTGGGCCCACACAGAGCGCACTGTTGCTGAATGTTACTGAATTAAGAATCTGTCATTAATCTCAAAGTCTAAACTTTTGTTTTCAATTCGAGAGCGGGCCTCAGACGAGCCTCACCGTTACCTCACAGCCTGTAGTCGTGCTGCATGCTGTGAATAATGTCAATAACTTCCAGCAAAGAAGCAACGCCATAAGCGCGCTTAAGCTATTTCAGGTCCAAGGTGATAATCACATTGTAATGTAGCAGTTGACATGGGAACTCGTGCCTAGACCCCAGAGGAATAACGACATTGAGGAGGATTGGAAGCGGCAACAGCACTGAGAGGCGGCCGTAGCACTCCACATCAATTTCTTCACCAAAATCACTTGTGTGGCACACGAGCTTCGCGCCAAGCAGGCACCGAGCGGCTTTTGGTGCAGACACGGCAGTGTCATTACTCTGAAGCTCTGCTTTTGGCCGTTACACTCCCTGACCAAAATCTTTGTCATCGATTGAGAATAGCGATAGAGGAAGTGAATATATCTAGAGTCAAGATCACGGAAAGCCCAGCCTGAGCTTTCAGTGCCATATTATATATCATGAAGCTGAGAGTGATAATGACACACCGCATTTCAGTGTCCCTTTGTTTTCTGCCAGCGCAGCCTCAACACAGAGGCTAAAGGAGGGCAACAAGTCTGCCTATACCTGAATAAATAGAAGCAGCACTAATACCTTATTGATAAAATGAAGGCCATAATGCCGTAGCCTTTGCTGTGCGAAACGACATCGAGCGCTTCGGCAGCCTTTCTGAGCGCTCGGGGACGTGACAACTCAGCCAGACCAGACGGGGAGGCACCACATCTCAGACCACCTATTATCAGGAAGCACGGTTAGGTCGCTTTTCTTTTGTGCTTGAGTCTAAATTTTTGGATGTTCGAGTAGCAGCAGCAAACTAGACGTGCCGCCCCAGAAACAATTCTCCGCACCCTACGTGCTTCCTTTCCGATCTGCCCAGATGCTTCCAAGTAACCGCAAATGGCACTGTTGCCGTGTGCTTTTGTGTCTGTATTAGATTATTGCCGAGAAAAGATGAAATGCCTCCGGAAAAGAAAAACGGTCGATATCCGTTGTTTAGCAAGCTCGAAAGATGTAGGTACGCAGGTTATTAGGTAAGTTGTAAATTTTACCGATTGCATTGAGAGAGGGAGAACAGGTGAGGACTTGTGCCAAATCTCAAAAATGCTGCAGAGAAATCAAGACTTCGACGACGTTCAGGGTTGGACGACAATGGTTTTACCTTGTTCACTCACCCAATACGTCCTTAGACAAAGCTTCGTTCCGGAGTGAAGGCTGTTGTGTAAAAGGGAACGAATAGAATTCTTCTTCACCTGTTCCTGCTGCTGTTCCGCATTGAGCAGGTTTAATGCCACAACGTTTCGATGATATCCAATAGAGTTATAAATACGTGCGTGCATGCGATTGCACTTATTTCACTAAACATGCTTAGCCGATTGAGGTTAATCTGGCGAAACATACTGGTTGGTATTGAAGTGTGAGTGAGGCGTCCAGACACGCTTACCCTGCCAGCGCTCTGCCCGCATGGGAACGTCAGCTACGTTGTTTTCCTCTATAAGGCTTCTTTCTTAGCCTGAGCAGGAAGGTCGTTCAGTCGCTGTCACGGTGTCTTCTCTGGCCTTGTGTCACCAATATCATTATTCATTGTTCACTAACGACACATGGACCGTGGTTTAGTCTGCCCTTGCCCACCTCGTGGCGACGAAATGCTGCTCTGAATAGACTTTAAACACACATACTTACACAACGTTAGCAATCTGTGTGTGATTCAAATTTATACAATTGTAAATAACAGGCAGGTAGAATTCAACTCTAAGACCACTCGCATACCCTCTTAACACTATAAAAAATTTAACCGAAGAATTCACGTATTAAAAGGGCGCTGTAGGCTTGAAACGCGGTAAACACCTTCTTAGAGCATGTAATGAATCAATAATAGAGGTAGCTCATTCTTCTGGTGAAGGTTTTTTAATCACGCCAAAAATAAATTTATTTCATGAAAGGGAAAGTGAGACCGTTATCTTATTTTCCGCCATTTGCACATTAGCTATGCAAATTCAGATTGGAATGCAAGTCGCATCCTTAAAACAACGTAAGATTACACTGGAACTCCTGCAGCTTTTGGCAGCGCATGAGGTATGATGGCCGGCTGCTTCATAACGGCACACATCGGATAGAAAATTTGCTTTTGTGTTGCATTAAGTTTTCCTTCTGATAATGACATGGTACAAGCTTTTCTCGAGAGCGCAGCGCATTGCAGAAAAACGCTACATTTTGGCACAAGGGCTACAGCAACATTCTCAAAAAATGACACAAACGACCTGCTATTGCTTGCTCGCTAATGCGAAAATAAGTGCTTTGGAGAATATGGGGGAAGTTCATTGAGCTGCTAAAAGTATATAGGTTAAAGGCTACGCCGCTCATTTGAATAAAGAGAGTCCAATAATTGCCTGTGTTTCGGTCTATACAAAGGCCTTGTTTCAATATACTCTTGTCCTTGAAGAGTGGAGTACAGATGCGGGCTTTAGCGACTGATGCAGGCGGAGAAAAGAACCTTTATTATGAAAAAATATCACGGCCGCCAAGAAGAATAATGAATGAGGTGTTGTACTCATTTGCATGAGCATGTGGTTCATGTGCTTTAAGACTGCTTACAGTACCTGCAGCCGGGGAGCGCTTGGAAACAACTTTTCCGCGCCTGCGCTTGTACAGACCTGTTATAATTTCCCATCTTTTGTGAATAAAGGTTAAGACGTCCGTAGCGCCGTTCTGGACATTTTCCTTTTCTTTATACGCTTATCGCCCAACGTATCAATTTAAAGCTCCAATCTCTGTATTGCTTTCTTTCATCTAGGTTAATTGATAAACTAGGCCGAATAATTTAATTTCATTTGATATGCGCCGTCCCAGTAAAGGTGGTGGAGCATTCAGCTCACCGCCTTTGATTTCGCGCGCTTTAGGTCACAAGAATTCTTTGCGTAAAAAAACTGAAGATTCATTTCAGCTTGTTAGTCTTCACTCCTACAGGGAAGCTTTTGAAACATTTGTGATATCTTATTTATTGTTATATCGATATTTTGCCTAACAAAGCGCTCGGACTGTTACGCAGTTTTCTTGCGCACTTTGTATTGCCGGTTATTGCCCGATGGAGTTTTAATTCAGTAGGGGTACGCTATCGATGAGTGCTGACGTCGCATATCCTTTGCTTATTGTTTTTTGAAGCGTGGGTTATGTTCTCTTGAGAGAGCTGTCTCGCCATGACAAACAACCAACGTCACATATTACCAGCCAGTACTCTTAGTACGAGATGGATGCGCAGTGGTAAACAAACTGAAAAAGTTACATACTGGTAACTTTTAAGAGCAACATTTTTCTTCCTCTCCCTTCCCAGCGTAGCATGCGCTTTCCTTCGTGCCGGAAAGACCCCTCAGACGGATTGGAAACTCATCTCGTAGGATTAACTGAAACAGTGGCAGTCATGAGTCGACATAAGGTGAGAAATGCTGAGGATTAATGAGTCGTGGAGGTTAAAGGGCGGCTCTTCCTTGCGCCTTTTTTCGAAGTGCTAAACGCGTATGGTGACCAAATTCCACAACATTTGTGAACAAAACTGTAAGTTTATCCTCTTTACACCGCTCAGAGTGGCCGATGTTACATATAGGCATTTCGATGGTGCGGTTCGGAACAGCCATGGAATGAACTAATAAACGAGCACCGCCGCATGCGAGATCTTCCAGAAAAGTTGTTTATGCCTTTCTTCACAAAAAAGACTTCCATATATCCTTCCTTCACAAAAGCCGCGCCATTTGGGATCTCTTGTGGCGTTTAACAAAATAATTGCAGACATTTCACGCACTTCTTGAGGTTGCAGTTGTTGTCTTCTGTTGGAGTGGCGCATACCCACAATGGTGGTCAAAAATGCAATTTACGCGCTCTTCTGCCTTCATTACAAAACTAAACAAGAAATACTTGTATGGCGGTGGTGGTATAAGCTGGGCTTTCATGTTGCGGGAAATTCCGCCGTGTTCAACTCATTGAGCGGTGCTCGCCACTTTTTCCGACATTATTTAGAGGTTTAAGTTTTGCTAGAAACACGATTGTATAGGCAAGAAGACAAATACTGTGCAAACTCGCTGATGTTGCGAAATAAGCAGAACATGGCCCCTATGTAGATATACGATTAAGTCCAAAAGCAGCAAAGTGAGATCAAGAGCGTTCCGGTGAAAGTATGAAAATGCTGTCACAATTAAGCAAGGCACCGAGCTAGTGAATTACGTTAAGAGAAGAAATGCAGTGGTTTGATAAAAAAAAAAACGAGCAACAAACTTTGAACCAGGGCCATTTATGTTGATTTTTTTTTTGCCCATTCGGTGCATGTTTCCTTAAAAGACACGATGTGCAGAAATATTTTCTCATATGTGTGTATAATAATGAATGCTGTTTTAAACCTTTTTAAATCAGATGCTCTGAGAGACTCACGCGTGCTATATAATACCTGCTTAGGTCAATGCTAAACGCCATTTTGATCTGTCGCTTGAATAAAATGAAATTGTACAGTGTTTTTATATCAGAAAAACGAAGATCGGCAGAAAGAGACACGCACCGAGAAAACGCGATGCGGGCTCTGGCTTTCAATGCTTCTTGTTGAACTTATTCAGCAAAGACGGAATAAGAGTGACATGATGAACAAAACGTCTTCGATAACGACAAGGTCCTTTAAACACCGTATTTATGGCTTCATGAAACCAATGACAAAAGTGTCACTGAGAAAACGTCTCAACCTGGCAACGGCAACAAGTTTAATCTTCTCGGAGCTTGCTTGTTCCAGTACTTGTTCCATCCGGAAAATGACAGGCTTTTAGGTGAACACGCGCGCAGAACAATTCTTTTCCTGCACCATAATATACCTGCTTTTCTTTTTGTTTCAAGCTAGAATGCTAAGAAAAATGGTTTCGTTTGGAAGACTCAGTAATCTGACTGCTTCTATAATGGTCCGAAAAACACGCTCTTGAGCGAAAAGAACGGCGGACTTGATCCGGGCCGGGTTTAATGTAAGCTGGAAAACGCGAATATATAAATGTATGCCCAGCAAAACACTACTGTCTTGTAAACTGATATATATATATATATATATATATATATATATATATATATATATATATAGATATATATATATATATATATATATATATATATATATATATATATATATATATATATATATATATATATATATATATATATATCGTGTCAAGGCGTTTATTTGAAGCACAGGTCGGTTGGTCTTGGTTGACCGGCGACACGACGGGCACACTCACAGGCGTCGTTCGAAAAACCCAGCTGCACTTCGTCTGCTTCTTCGTTGTCCCGCTTGAACTCGTCCGCTTCTTCGCTGCGCTGCGCCTGTCGGTCCCATTACAATTACTCTCCCTCCGAAAAAGGAGCCATACTGGCGACTTACGGAGAGGAGAGGATGGGCGGGTCATAGAAAGGCTTGAGGCGCTCAACGTGCACAGTTTCGCGCCCCCGGCGACGGTGGTCCGAAGAGGGAACGAGCGGCTCAACGATATAAGTCACCGGAGAAGTTTGGTGGACAACCCGGTAAGGTCCGTGAAAGCGAGACAGTAGTTTCGTGGCGAGGCCGGGAGTGGAGGAAGGCACCCAGAGCCAAACGAGGGCGCCAGATGGGTATGACGCTGGAGGGTCCGGGGAATCCCGACGGTGCTTCTGATCCCATTGTTGCTGTGTGGTGAAAGAGCGGGCAAGTTGCCGGCATTCTTCGGCATACAGGTGAGCTTCGGAGAGTAAGGTGGTCTCGGAAGGGTCAGGGTGATAAGGAAGGATGGTGTCCATGGTGGATGTAGGCTCCCGGCCATATAAGAGGAAGAAAGGAGAAAACCCCGTTGTTGTCTGAGTAGCTGTGTTATACGCGTACGTGACGAACGGGAGCACTTGATCCCAGTTGGAGTGGGCGGTGCCAACGTACATGGCGAGCATGTCACTCAGAGTGCGGTTGAACCGCTCAGTCATGCCGTTGGTCTGGGGGTGATAGGCGCTGGTGTAGCGATGAACGATTTGGCATTGCTTGAGCAGGGCCTCGACGGCGTCCGAGAGAAAAACACGGCCGCGGTCACTTAGTTCTTTCGGGGCGCCGTGACGAAGAACAAGACTGTGTAGAATGAAGTGAGCGACATCGTTTGCGGTAGCAGATTTGAGAGCCGACGTTTCGACGTAACGGGTGAGATGGTCAACGGCAACGATGATCCACCGATTATTAGCCGAAGTAGTTGGAAGCGGTCCATAAAGATCAATGCCGACGCGGTCAAAGGGACGGCCAGGGCAAGGTAACGGCTGCAAAGGAGCGGCGGCGGAGTGGGGAGGTTTCTTGCGACGTTGGCAGGCGGTGCATGACCGAATGTGCTGACGTATGTAGCGGTACATACCTCGCCAGTAGAATCGCTGACGAAGGCGAGCATATGTTTTCAGTACACTGGCGTGGCCGCATTGTGGAGCGGCGTGAAAAGAGGCACAGATTGTAGCACGGAGGTGTCGAGGGATGACCAACAGCCACTTCCGGCCGTCGGGGAGGTAATTACGGCGGTATAAGAGGCCATCACGAACGGCGAAGTGGTGGGCTTGGCGGCGAAGGGTCCGGGTCGAATGATGCGGCGAGGGAGTGTTCAGGAAGTTTAGCAGCGAGGTGATCCAATGATCCTTCAGTTGTTCGGAGAGCATATCAGGGATGTTGAACGAAGAGAATTCGTAGGCACAGACGAGGGCAGAGGTTGACTCGCATGGGAGTGGTGAACGAGAAAGGGCGTCGGCGTCCGAGTGCTTGCGGCCGGAGTGATAAATGACGTGTATATCAAACTCCTGGAGACGTAAAGCCCAGCGGGCGAGTCGGCCAGAAGGATCTTTGAGGGAGGATAGCCAGCATAGGGCGTGGTGGTCTGTGACGACAGAGAAGGGCCGGCCGTAAATGTAAGGGCGGAACTTGGCAATTGCCCAAATGATGGCGAGACATTCTTTTTCTGTGACAGAATAGTTTGATTCCGCCTTGGTGAGGGCGCGGCTGGCGTAAGCGACGACGTATTCCGGATACCCAGGCTTTCGCTGGGCAAGAACTGCGCCCAAGCCCACACCGCTCGCGTCAGTGTGAACTTCTGTCGGACAGGCGGGATCAAAATGGCGAAGGATGGGGGGAGAGACCAGCAGGCGGCGTAAAGTGCTGAACGCGGTATCGCAGGCGGGGGACCAAGACGAAAGGTTCGGGCTGCCGGCAAGAAGCTGCGTTAAAGGGGCGATGATACTGGCGAAATTTCGGATGAAGCGGCGAAAATATGAGCATAAGCCTATAAAACTGCGAAGTTCTTTTGAGGTGGTTGGTTTGGGGAAGTCAGCGACGGCGCGAAGTTTGGCAGGGTCAGGAAGAACGCCGTCTTTGGAGATGACATGGCCTAGTATTGTGAGCTGCGTTGCACCGAAGTAACATTTTTTCAAGTTTAGTTGGAGGCCGGCGTCAGTAAGGCTAGTGAGTACGCGCTGAAGGCGGTGCAGATGGGAAGGAAAATCTTTGGAAAAAACGACAATGTCATCTAGGTAACACAGACAAGTTTCCCATTTGAGGCCACTGAGAATAGTGTCCATCATCCTTTCGAATGTGGCTGGAGCATTGCAGAGGCCGAATGGCATCACATTGAACTCATACAAGCCGTCTGGGGTGACGAAAGCGGTTTTCGGCCTGTCGTTCGCTGCCATCGGGACCTGCCAGTAGCCGGAGCGTAAGTCGAGGGATGAAAAATACTCCGCTCCCTGCAAGCAATCCAGTGCGTCGTCGATTCGGGGTAGAGGATAAACATCCTTGCGTGTGATCTTGTTGAGACGGCGGTAGTCCACACAGAACCTGATGGAGCCATCTTTTTTCGTCACCAAGACAACAGGAGAGGCCCAAGGGCTGTGAGAAGGCTGTATTATGCCGCGCCGAAGCATGTCGTCAACATTGTCACGGATGACGCGGCGCTCGCTCGGCGAGACTCGGTACGGTCGCTGACGCAAGGGAGCGTGGGTGCCAGTGTCAATTGTGTAAGAAACGGCCAATGCGCGCCCCAAGGAGGGCTGGGAAAGGTCGAAAGAGTTGCGGAAGCGGCAGAGAAGTTCCAAGATTTGGTCACGGTAAGCGGACGGAAGGTCGGGAGCGATGTTACGACGAAAGACGTCGATGGAAATCGGATCGGGCGCTGTCGCACAACAGGCTAAGGCAGTAACTGGGGAGCAGGCACGGGTATCGGAGAACTCGGAAGCAAGATCAGGGTCCAGTTCTTCAATAGAGCCGAGGCATTCGCCGCGAAGAACAAACGACGGGCAAGAAAATGGGTTGGTGACATAGATGGCGCAGTGGCCATCGGAAATCGAGACAACGGCGAATGAAATGAGGAGGCGCTGATGGCGAGTGGCTGCTGCGGTAGGGGTGAAAAGAACAGGGCCGCTGAGGAAAGAGTCGGGGCGGAGCGGAACGAGGGCTGAAGAGGAGGGAGGTATGTCGGTGTCGGCAGCTACAAGAAGCTTAGCGGAGCGCACAGGTAGGTCACACAACGAAACATCACACAGGGAAGAAAGCTCAAGTTCTGCACGGGCACAATCAATCACTGCACGGTGGGTCGAGAGGAAATCGCAGCCGAGGATGACATCGTGAGAGCAGGCGGTCAGCACAACAAACTCGATGGTATAGGCGACGTCGTTGATAGAAATGCGGACCGTGCAGGCTGCGATGGGGTGGATGCGCTGAGAGGTGGCCGTACGTAGTGAAAAGTCAGACAGCGGCGTTGTCACCTTACGAAGTTTGCGGCGAAGAGCATCACTAATTACTGACACTGCAGCACCCGTGTCGACGAGCGCGAGAACGGGGACGCCTTCAACAGACACCTCAATCACGTTAGCAGGAGAACACGGAGGACTTAAAAAGTTGGCAGAACACGCAGTTCTTGCCTCCTGAACTGCGGCAGTCAGTTTTCCTCTGGGAGAGGGTCCGGGCGGTGGAGCATCGGAGAAATGGAACGTCGACGAGGGGAAGGCGAGCGGCGAGTAGGGTACTGGGAGCGATGTGTAGAGGAGGCAGAAGAGACATTAGGCAAGGGCAGCCCGGAATCGTAGCGGAAATTGCGCATGAAATCGCCAGAACGAGGAGATCGCTGACGGCAAAAGCGTGCGACATGGCCCGGAAGACCGCAGGAATAGCATATCGGTCGATTGTCCTCGGTACGCCAGGGGTTCGTAGGGTTTCGGCGGGGTCGACGAACCGGGACCTGCGGCGGGGGTATAGACGGCGGTGGAGCATAAAAGGCCGGGCTGCTAGGGTAGGCGGCAGAGGTGGGCGAGTGCCGTGTACCGGTGACTGCTTCAGCATAGGTGAGCGGCGCTGCCACAGGAGGAGGTGGGGGACTGGATGGCAGAACTGCAGCGACCTGCTCCTGAATAGCACGACGGATAGTGGGCGTGAGAGATGGCGCCAGGTCGTGCGGAGGGCAGACGGGGTCGGGAATGTGATGCAGCAGAGAAAGCTGGCGAGCGATCTCTACGCGGATGAAGTCTTTAACCTGCTGCATGAACAGGGACTGCTCAGCAGACGAGCCACCAAGGGCCAAGCCAGCAAGACCCCCCGCAGGCGCGCCGGACTGCCGCGTAGATGCGCGTTGCTTGCGGAGTTCGTCGAAGCTTTGGCACAGCTGGATGACGGTAGCGACGGAGGTGGGCTTCTTCGCCAGCAGCATCTGGAAAGCGTCATTGGCTATGCCTTTAAGTATGTGGTTGACTTTATCTCCTTCGGACATGGAGGGGTTGACACGCTTGCACAGGTCAACGATGTCCTCGATGTAGCTTGTGAACGTCTCGGAAGGGAGCTGAGATCGAGCACGAAGACGTTGCTCGGCGCGAAGCTTCCGGGCGGCGGGGCGGCCGAAAACGTCGGCGAAGCTCGTTTTAAAGGACGACCAGGTGGGAAGATCGGCCTCATGGTTGCGAAACCATAGGTTGGCAACGTCCGTTAGGTAGAAGAGGACGTTGCTAAGTTTCACGGAATCGTCCCACCGATTGTAAGTGCTGATGCGCTCATAGGAGGCCAGCCAATCGTCGACGTCTTGGTCATCGGTGCCACTAAATGGAGAAGGGTCACGCTGGCGCTGCACCCCGTGACAGAGTACGGGGGCAGGGATGGGCTGCGATGGTTCACTCGGACCTTCCGGCATGGTGGCGGAGACGAGGAGCGTTCCACTTCGAAGTTCCAGGATGAGGACCGGGACGGGAACCGAGACACCTCCACCAAGTGTCAAGGCGTTTATTTGAAGCACAGGTCGGTTGGTCTTGGTTGACCGGCGACACGACGGGCACACTCACAGGCGTCGTTCGAAAAACCCAGCTGCACTTCGTCAGCTTCTTCGTTGTCCCGCTTGAACTCGTCCGCTTCTACGCTGCGCTGCGCCTGTCGGTCCGATTGCAATATATATATATATATATATATATATATATATATATATATATATATATATAAGCTAAGGGACGAAAAAGTACTTGGCCGTAGTCTGGGATAGTGGGCCTGGGAACTGTGTAAAATATTTGCTACGTGGATTGCATGTGTATTCACTAGGAAAGCTATTCATTAGACAACATTGCTTATTGAGGAATTATTTCCACCTACCTTACGTGCTAAACGTGACTTAGGTGACGCCATCTCAACAGGGCATCAGAAGAGGGCCTCGAACTTTCCACAAAAAAAATTAATTTAGTAAAACGAGCGTAAGAGCGATATGCACAGACAAAATAAAGGAACAAAATCCAGCAGAAAGCGGCAAAGAATGAATGTGAAGATTCGCTTCACTCACAGGTAGGCGTTAGCGGAGCAGTAAAGACCCGGAAGAAAATTTGAGAAACATGTACCCTGCGATCGAACGGAAAGCCTTCTGCGCCTCGGAACGATCACGTTGAAGTGCTGTCACGGTTCAGAAAGCTTAAATGTGCATAAATTATACAGTGAAGAGACGTACTTTCGTGTCCGCCTTAAGAAGTCTGGCTGAAAACGTGTCCTGAAGTCCCTACAGAGCGAAGGTATATATACGAGTGTAATTTTGCAGTTTCAGTTCGAGCTATCTTGTAGGTTTGTTATTTTTTATATCTATCAGTCGGGCAATATAAGAACCCACATTGGTTTTATTACACGAGAGCTTCTGGGTAGGGAGTATATTTCTGACGGTTATAAGATGTGTACAGCTGGAGCGGCACTTACTGTTACGATTCCTGAAACGAAATGTAGAGTATATGAAAAATTAAAGTAGTTCGAGGTAATGCATTTGCATTTTAAGACGCCATAGAAAAATTAAAGAGAAGGATGATAAGGAAGGATTTGACACCAAATGCGGATGTCTTGTCAAATCCTAGTTCTTTATCCCCTGTCGCTAGCAGCGCTTAGTCTTGTTAAATTGGGAAAAATTGTGGTGCAGAATATACCTGTGGCCTAGATTATGCTGTGTGTGCGTGTAAATATGACGAAAGGTGTGCGGCGCAGTAATTATCAAGGTGGGCACCTGAGCCGCGCCATAGTAAGTACGAAGGGGGAAGGACGAAAGGGTGGAAAAAAAGCAGAAATTGCCGAAGGGTTCGGATCAGTTTCGGCCACCTGCGATTGTTTACTGCTCTGTGACATCTCACAGCATACGGGAGCGCTTTAATTTCGCCTCCGTCGCAATGCAGTTTCTGAAGCCAAGGCTCTATCCTGCGGCATTGTGCTCAGCAGCTGAACGCTATAAACCCTTAACACGTTCATTGCGTCGTTGGACACCGATGGGTCAGATCGTGTATTCCTGCTGTGCGGCAGAAATTATGAGTCTGGCGGAGAAGCCGCGGGACAGCTCAGGACTGCAAAATACACACTTGTCATTATCGATTTCCATCTATTTGCGGTTCCAAGAAGATGCTTTGTCATTGGCTCACGTGTGGGTCACGCCGCATCCAAGAATATTTAAGGATGGCTCACCGCAGGATGACGACGCACAGTGTTCAGGGCTCCATAGATCCCCGCCGGAGTGAGCACGCAACCTCTGCGGCGTATACCTTATCATTCCGAGTTAGAGGGGAGGGGGGAGTGGTGGCTAACGCGACGGTGATGAAGCAGTATTTCTGTATGTTGTAGTGTGGTAATCTTCATCGATATAACCACTGACATGCGTCGCGTGCTGCCGCTCTCAAGGACGAAGAAGTTGTTCGCTGCCTTGCTCTTTCGCCACGCCTGACGCTTCGCTGCGAGTCTCCCCTGAGCGGCTGGAATCATCTGGGTTCACCGAATAAACACACCCCTACAATTGGTGCAGGTGCTGCTGGGTACGTTCCCGTCCACCCTGGAACTAAGAAGCCGCACGTTACCCTCTGCTTCCAGCATGCCGGATGACACTGCCACGACATCGTCGCCCCTCCCAACCACCGTGCTGTGTTCTGGAGCTCTACGGCAGCGTGATCCGTGCTTCTTCAGTGGCACAGCCGACCAGGACGTCGACGATTGGTTGGCGGCATATGAGCGCGTCAGTAGCTACAACAGATGGGACGACGCTATCAAGCTAAGCAATGTAATCTTTTATCTGACTGACGTGGCGAACCTCTGGTTTCGCAACCATGAGGCAGACCTGCCATCTTGGTCTGCATTTAAAAAGAATTTTGCAGAAGTGTTCGGCCGCCCTGCAGTTCGCAAGCTCCGGGCAGAACAACGCTTGCGTGAGCGCACTCAGCAAGTCGATGAGTCGTTCACTAGTTATATAGAGGACATCGTGGACCTATGCAAGCGTGTCGATCCGCTAATGACTGAAGCGGATAAGATCGAGAACATCATGAAAGGCATCTCTGACGACGCGTGCCAAATGCTCTGGGTAAAAAATCCTGCCACGGTGAGTGACGTGATCAAGCTTTGCCAGAGCTACGACGTGCTTCGTAAGAAGCGCGCTTCTACCCGGCGGTCCGGTGTTAGAGACGACGCCATCTCTACACTTGCGCTGGGCGGTTCTACCCCATCAGAGGACAGCCCTTTACTTCAGCAAATCAAAGCCTTCGTTCGAGAAGAGGTCGCCCGCCAGCTATCGCTGGTCCCTCAGTTACAGGATAGTGGCCGCCTTGTTCCTGACATGGCTCCGTCTTTGGCCCCTACCATACGGCGTGCCGTTCAAGATCACATCGCTGACGTTCTTCCTCCCAGCTCCATGCTCCCGCCCAGCCCTGTGCTGCCGCCCAGCCCCGTGCCAGCGCAAGTAACGGCACCACTGACTTACGCCCAAGTTGCGGCCAGGCCGCTCATGCCATCAGCATCTCTTTCCTACCAGGCCGCTCCTTCCAACCTTCCTTCGCCTTTGCCTGGGTCTGCATTCCATGTCCCTATTCCAAGGGTACGCCAACGCCCTACGAACCCTTGGCGTACCGCGGACAACCGACCAATCTGCTACTCTTGCGGGCTGCCGGGCCATGTCGCACGCCTTTGCCGCCAACGCCTTCCACCTTCTCGACCTGAACTATGGAACTACTCCTACAATACAGACCAGCCCTCGCCGAGAAATCCGCCCAGTTCCGAATTTGTATCTCGTGACAATCAAACGTACACAGCTCGCCGATCACCTTCCCCTCGTCGCCGTTCCCCGTCCCCACTCCGACGTTCTACCGGCACCGTTGAGGGAAACTAACAGTCGCAGTTCCCGGGGCAAGAACTGCGCTTGGTTCGAACTCTTCAAGTCCTCGGTGTTCTCCCACTAACGTAATTCAAGTGTTTGTCGACGGCGTCGCAGTACTCGCTCTAGTCGACACGGGCGCTGCCGTATCAGTCATCAGTGAAGCTCTTTGCCGTCGTCTTCGTAAGGTGACCACCGCACTTTCCGACTTTTCGCTTCGCACCGCCTCATCACAGCGCATTCATCCCTCAGCGGCGTGCACGGCCCGTGTTCTCATCGAAGACGTCTTATACACCATCGAGTTTATTGTACTGTCTCGCTGCTCACACGACATCATCCTGGGCTACGATTTCCTTTCCACTCATCATGCCGTTATTGACTGCGCCCGCGCGGAAGTTTCCTTTTTACCTCTTTGTGATACCGTCTTGTGTGACGTCCCTACCCGGCCTGCAAAACTCCTCGTCGCCAGTGACACAGACATTCCTCCATTTTCTGCTGCCCTCGTTCCACTCTCCTGTGAAAGCGTTATTAGTTCGACTGTCTTCTTCTCACCTTCTCCGCCTAAAGGATGTCCTCACGTGTCTCGCCGGCGCTGGGCTTCAGTTGAATTTGAAGAAGTGCCACTTTGCCGCTCGAAAACTCACAATTTTAGGCCACGTAGTTTCTAAGGACGGCATTCTTCCCGACCCCACCAAACTTCGCGCAGTTGCAGAGTTCCCGAAGCCCACCTCCCTGAAGCAGCTTCGGAGCTTTATCGGCCTCTGCTCCTACTTTCGACGTTTCATCTTGAACTTCGCCTCTATCATCGCTCCTCTGACCCAGCTCCTTGCCGGCAGCTCCGACCTTTCCGCCTGGACTCCAGCCTGCGATAAAGCCTTTGACACTTTACGCCGCCTTTTGGTTTCGCCGCCCATTCTACGCCACTTTGATCCGGCTGCGCCTACGGAGATCCACACTGATGCCAGCGGTATTGGGCTTGGTGCCGTCCTTACCCAACGTAAGCCTGGTTACAGCGAGTATGTTGTGGCATACGCCAGCCGAACATTGACAAAGGCAGAATCTAATTATTCAGTCACAGAAAGGGAATGTTTGGCCATTATTTGGGCTATCGGAAAATTTCGTCCTTATGTGTATGGTCGACCATTTTACGTTGTGACCGATCACCACGCTTTGTGCTGGCTTGCCTCTCTGAAAGACCCATCCGGTCGCCTTGCTCGCTGGGCTCTTCGTCTCCAGGAGTTTGACATTCATGTCATTTATCGATCAGGGCTGAAGCATACGGACGCGGATGCTCTTTCCCGCTCGCCATTGCCTAGAGATAATTCGTCTGACCACGTCTGTGCCTACGATATGTCGACTCTTACAACTATCGACATGGCTACCGAGCAGCGGAATGACCCCTGGATCAATGCACTTTTGAATTTTCTCTCAAGTCCTACTCCCGGTCATTCCTCCAAAGCGCTCGTCCGCCAAGCACACCACTTCTCCATTCGTGACGGTCTTCTCTATCGCCGCAATTATTTGCTTGATGGACGGAAGTGGCTTCTAGTCATCCCGCGTCATCTCCGCGCCGACATTTGTGCTGCGTACCATGGTGACCCACAATGTGCTCACGGTGGCGTATTGAAAACCTACACACGCCTACGTCTGCGCTTTTACTGGCGTGGAATGTACCGCTTCGTAAGACATTTCGTGCGCGCTTGCGAATCTTGTCAACGCCGAAAAACTCCTCAGAAGTCCTCTGTTTCGTTGCAGCCGTTACCCTGCCCTGCTCGTCCGTTTGACCGCGTTGGCATAGATCTCTATGGCCCTCTTCCGACTACTCCTGCTGGAAACCGGTGGATTATTGTGGCAGTAGACCATCTGACTCGCTACACTGAAACATCACCGTTACCCTCTGCCTCTGCAAGAGACGTTGCTTTGTTCATTCTCAACAACTTGATTCTTCGCCACGGGACTCCGAAGGAACTGCTCAGTGACCGCGGACGCGTTTTCTTGAGCGACGCTCTCGAGGCCCTACTGAAAGAATGTCGCATCATTCATCGCACCGCTACTTCTTACCACCCTCAGACGAATGGCCTGACAGAACGCTTCAACCGTACTCTGAGTGACATGCTGGCCATGTACGTCAACGACGCTCATTCCAACTGGGACCACGTTCTTCCCTTCGTAACCTACGCGTACAACACTGCGATACAGACCACCACTGGATTCTCTCCCTTTTTTCTTCTTTACGGGCGCGAGCCAACCTGCACAATGGACGCGCTTTTTCCCTACCGCCCTGATGTTTCTGAATCGACGCCACTCTCGGACGCCGCCCAGTATGCAGAAGAATGCCGTCAGCTCGCTCGTTCGCTCACAAAGGAAAATCAATGGCAACAAAAACACCATCGTGACACTGGTGAGGCGCCTTCATATGCGCCCAACTCCCTGGTGTGGCTCTGGGTTCCTGCCACAACCGCCGGCCTGTCAAAGAAGCTTCTTGCTCGGTATCACGGTCCATACCGAGTGCTTCAAAAAACATCTCCTGTGAACTACGTAGTTGAGCCCGTTACGCCATCTGCGGACTTGCGTCGCCGTGGACGCGAAATAGTTCATGTGGACCGAATCAAGCCCTACTACGATCCGTCTGTCCTTTCGGCACCATGAGTCGCCAGGATGGCTCCTTCTCTGCCCGGGGGGGAAACTGTAGTGTGGTAATCTTCATCGATATAACCACTGACATGCGTCGCGTGCTGCCGCTCTCAAGGACGAAGAAGTTGTTCGCTGCCTTGCTCTTTCGCCACGCCTGACGCTTCGCTGCGAGTCTCCCCTGAGCGGCTGGAATCATCTGGGTTCACCGAATAAACACACCCCTACAATGTAAACATAATGAAATTATGATAGTTACTGTGACTGAGACATCGTCGCGTTTCATCTTTACATCATGCCCCCCTGCTTCTGCCTACCAGCGCGGATCGTTTCTGGGTTTTTCTCAGTGGGGATCCTGTCACGTTGGTTAGGAGAAAACGAAAAAATAATTCTGAGGCTTTTTTTGTATTATGACGAACTCACACGAGCCGGTCACAGCTGTCATGTCTTACATTTTATGTGTCAGTTTTTGTGTGAAATCAAGAAAGACTATCATTCTTCTACTCGCTAGATAGCCCCAACGGTTGGCCGTAAGCCTTAGAAAACCAACTTCGCTTAATTGGACCATGAACGCAGATACGCCACCATCGTGGCAAGCGTACCTTTCTTCGACTCTGAGACATCATTCCAGATCCCCTCCAAACGCACTATGCAGGCCGTATAGGTTCGGTGTTCTGAGATTCAATAAACGCGCCAAGCCAGCACTGCTGCCGTGCCGACATGCTTGCAGTGCAGCTTGGACTCTTTCAGCACTTTTCTACACATGCCGGCTGACCACCTTAACCCACACTTCGGAACTCATACTAAAAAAGGCATATTGAAAATAAAATGGGACCACGGACACTTTCCTGAGGGACCCCTATGCCAACAGGTAAAGTTCCAGATGTGCAGCCATTAACGTCGACAAGCTAATTTCTGTTAGAAAGGTGGGCTTGAACCCATTTCACAATCGGTAGTAGAAAACCAATATCCGGAACGTTAAAGATCAGTTTGCTGTAGAACACGCGATCACATGCGTTGGGCTGTCATAAAATAGAACACTCGGAAAGAAAAGACGGGTCCTGCTTAATTTCATGCGCAGCAAAAGAAGATACCTCTGCGCATGTGCCACGTGTGCTCTATATGAAGCTACATAAGACTTAACGTCAGCGATCGTCTTTTTTTTTTCTTAACTCTTTAGGTTGCGCGTTCGGCAGGCCGTTTGTACAGCTACGACTTAAGACGAAGTCAGGCGGCCATGGAAGGAAAATAATCTGCCTGGGCAATCTCAAAGCATTTCTTTATTATCATACTTCCTTTGTCGTCTTGCAGAACCCAGTTTCAGTCTAGAAAAGACATGCGCGCTCATGTTTCAAGAGTTTAGCGTGACAAAGAAGAAATTAAGTTGTCGGACTGCGCAAGTTATGCCCTTTCGGCTTTGTGGTTACAGCGGTTGAGCGGGAGAGGAAGTTTTCGGTGCAGGCACTGCTTGTGCAAGGCGTGCAAGATTCAGCTCTCGAGCAGCGTCACTACGTATTTATTTATTTACGGAATACTGCAGGCCGGAGCCTAAGCAGCAGGCGCATACATGAAGCGAAAAGGAGGAGGGCTTAGAGCAAACGTGTTATATAACACAAAAATCGTTTCACAGGGGATGGAATAGCGAACGCGTAGAATCTATACAGTAGAAAAGATACTGCGGTGCATTGCAACGTTGAAGAAAAGCTCTAAATACAGAAGTACACGCATGAAATACAAACAATAAAAATCACAATAAAAACTTGAGTCATTAAGCACAGGCAATGAAGTACACGCATGAAATACAATAAAAATATAATAAAACGTAAAGATGTTTGGCCGTTAATGCCTCGAGGTCAGAATATGTGCCTCAGTGATACTCAAAGAAAGAAAGTAGTTAATTTGCAAGCTGTTCCATTCGGATACAGTTCGAGGGAAGAGGGAATATTGGAGTGCGTTTGTCATTGAGAAGTAAGGCGTTAAAGGAAGGGAATGAGCATGTCTTTTTTGCCTTGTAAGCGGCGTCAAATACAGATTTGGGCCCAGTGTGGTTTACGGATTAATAATTGGTACCATAATTTCATGCGTAAGAAATTGTGCTTCGATTGGGGGGTATAAATTTGGTTTGGTGCCATTACAGCAGATATGTAAACTGTGCGACGGTAAATAGAATATATGAAGCGAACAGCTCCATATACGGCTTCATATACGGCTTCAGGATGAGACAAGCTTATTCTAATTAGGACGTATCAGAGAAGTCTACGCTAGGTATTTAACTTGAGATGTAGCCTCCTTAAGCTTATGACCTAGAAAGCACAGTTTCCGGAAGGCTGATGACAAATATTTTTAATATGTGTGTTCCAATTCTTTTCACGTCTTGTAATCTCTCCCAAATAATTAATTTCACTAACCTCAGTGAGAGAACTGTCCTGGATGGCGTATGGAAAATTAAGAAAATGTTTTTTCCTTGATACATGAGTAAATGCTGAGATGTCAAAGTTTAATTTCATGCCTCATTTATTCGTCCAGTCGCCATAAAGGACTCAAGGCTGAGTTTAGTGCAATTTATTCAGCTCCAAAGTTAATTTCGTTGAAAGGAACAAAATCAGTTGCGAATAAACGAATTTTATGGATTTATTAATTACTTCTAATACATTAGAAAAATATCAAAAACAAAAGGGGCCCCAAAACGATTTTCTGCTGCACTCCTGACGTGTCTGGTAGGGTTTGTGAACTGTGATCGTTAATGGTAGCATATTGAGTGTGATCTATTCAGTAAACAGAAACTCGAGCGATGAGAAAATGAGGAAGCAGAAGCATTTCTAATATAAAACGAGTTTGTCATGGTGTACACGGTCGAAAGCATTGCTGATGTCTATAAATATAAATAAACCTGACTTCCTTTGTCAAGAACAGAAAAGAATAAATGAACAACCGTTGAAAGCTGAGTGACGTTGGAAAACTGTTTTCTAAATTCGTGCTGAAACGATGATAATTTACTATATTCATCCAAGATGTCTGAGATGTATGCGGCAACTATACGGTATAGCATTTTGCGAGAAGAGGATAATATAGAAATACGGCGGTAGTTATGAACTGAAAGAGGCTCATGTTTTTAAAAATTGGTAAAACTCTAACAGAGTTCTAGCCCTGTGGTAGTGTAGCGAATCGCAGCGAAGATTTCACGCTTAATCTAAGGAGCATGTTAACCATCCCTTCGTGTGTAATAAAAAATCATTTCAGAAATTAGGAAGGTTTTTGACATTAGGACGATGAGTCGATGAAAAGAAAACACTGTACAAGGGGGAATTACACCGGTGCGCGATTTGTCTTGGGTTATGGACGAACGCACATTACTGAAAATTCAATTAGCTGGTTTGTTCTTTCTCTTAAAAAGCTATAGAAGTTTCGAAAGACGTCTTTGATAAAGTTTGGAAGGGCGGTGCTGAAATTGAAGTGCTTAACCCGATGAATGGCCCGTTATAAAGCAAGGCTGTGCTGACTACACGGGCTGCAGAACCTTTGTTTTTCAAGCATTTTGCCTTCCGCTTTATCTTTATAATAGCTCTAGTCAGCCATGGTGTTGATTTACCTTTTTTTCTATCTCAATCAGGAATAAGATTATCAAAATTGAAAAGGCAGAGATTTTTCAACTTTTCCTACAGTGAGCCCACATTGTGGCCACAGAAATTCATCAGACTGAGCTTCAAGAAAACATAATAGGCTGACATCATCAGCATGCGCATAATCCTTGACAGTTGTCAAGATAGGCGTGAAATCAGAACTCTTTACACGCAACGAAAAAACGAGCACCACTATTTTGTGATCTAACAAGTCAACGTGAACAGAAACTGTGCATTCAGCATATAATTGTGGGTAAAAAACGAGGCCAAGCGTAAAACAATATTAACTGGCAACACCTGTGGCATCTACAATAATTTAAACAAGAGGATGATCAAGCATTATATAACTATAGCTCATCATCATAGCATTATATCTCATCACTAAATGTCTTAATCGCGCTTGCAGAAAACGAATTGCTTACATCTCAGTAATTACTGTGTTAGTTTGCCATTGTGGGTCCTACCTTTTTTTGTGCATTTTGAGGCACGACTATCTGTACAGCCTAATTCTTGTAACACGCCACTCATTGTAGATTTTGAAACTTATTTCCTGCTGATGTATAACCTTTATGTAGTGTATTGATGTGTATTTTGAATCATTGATCATTGTCATATTTTTATATCATTGTATTTTTGAATGTCCGGTCTGTTACGATCGCTGACGTGATTGGCAGTATCAATAAATAAAAATAATTTTGGCGTTACTGCGTGACTCAGAACATGAATGCAAATGTTTCCAGTCAATATCAAGAATGTTAAAAACACCTAACACAATTTTTATTTTCGGTAAAGTCAGCCATGTAGGCCTGCAGGAGGAGGAGGAAAGGCAGGATGGTTAGCCGGAAGAATAACCGTTTTGCTACCCTGCACGGGGGGAAAGGGGTGAGGTGACAACAAGATGAAGGAGAAGAGAGAGTAGCAGGAAATTGAAGTTACTATGCACAGTCACAGCGCTCGGTAAAGTCACAGCCTATCGGGCGGGCCAGAAGTTCTCAAGAAGCGGAGCAGTGCCCTGGAGGCCTTCACTGCCGACGATCGCCGCGGCCAGTGGCCGAGAATCTTGATTTCCGTCAATGGGCGTGGATCTAGATTTCAAGAACTTCAACATAAAATTTCAACATTAAATCAATTTCAACAATTTCAACATAAAATCAGGTGTTGAGACCGGTGGTCACTAGACATCGTACAATAAGAACATGTTTCCCAGCATTGATATTCTGAGGCATGCACTTTTGCTATCAGGTACTTTCCTCACGAGGCAGTTTTGAACGTCATTTCTGACAACAACGGCAACACCACCGCCCCCGCGGGCCGGTGCCAACGAGAAAAATTATAAGACGGCGGGATTTTGTCATCATCATGATTTGAATTAATGAACTGTGTTTCTGTAATAACAAAAATGTGCGGGTTGTATATTAAGAGGGACGACTCAGGTGGGACAAGTTTATTGTTGATGCTTCGGGCATTTAGATTAATCAGACCTACACACCTGTCATGAGAGCATCGTGACGAATTTCGGCCGGGTCGTGTGTTGGGATGTTTTTCTCGTTGGTCCTTTGCCTCATCAGTTCGAAGTGGCCCGACGCGGCTGCAGCTGTTTCCTAACTCCAGTTTCTCTCAACTTTTGCCGCGCTATAAGTAGACTCACCAACATTCTCCAAGAAAACAAGCGCTGCATATACCACCTAGAGGATGGAGACGAAGATAAATGAAAGCCTCTGAGGCGGCCTAATTAGCTCAGTCTGGCACGCTGATTTACCTGCGCGGCTGTGCCGGCGATGAAGCGGAGAGTGAGCTCGTGTCAACTCCTCACAGGTTTATTAGGCTGCAGGCTCATTTGTTAAACGTGTGGCAGCCGAGCGAAGAATGAACGGAATTGAAAACATGACACAAGTAAGTGGTAAGGATAATTAATGAATCTTTATGCGCTTAAGCTGAGGGCGTGATAAATGAGGCTTGCTCTAGTGGTGGGCTTCAGGTCAATTTCGGCTACGTGGTGTTTCTTCTACGTACACAAAAATTTTATTTCATGAAGGTTTGATCAATCAATCAATCAATCAATCAATCAATCAATCAATCAATCAATCAATCAATCAATCAATCAATCAATCAATCAATCAATCAATCAATCAATCAATCAATCAATCAATCAATCAATCAATCAATCAATCAATCAATCAATCAATCAATCAATCAATCAGACAGTCAAACCGGTGGTGGCTAAAAATGCAGTGAATATACGTGCATTGTTTCGCGGGTTTCACCGCACCAAGTCAGCACCAGGATCAAGGCGAAGGACAAATGGAAAAAAAATTCTGAGGGCACTTAAGTCGGCTTACGTGGAGGAATGCGAAAACGTGTTTTGAGGAAAGAAAACGTTTTTGACGAGAGGAAAGGGCGCAGTAGCTCTGAGATCTCGACATCTTTTACATTTTGCTTCCACATTTTGCGGACACCTTTCGCGGACACCTTTTGGCTGGCATAGCCTAGTAATGCTTTCGCATTAATAAGTGCTGATCTAAGAACATTTGCTGAGAACAAGGTGGACATAAAATTGCCTATCTTGCCCTGTTTTTTGTAACTAGTCCTTGTGCCGAAGTATAGCGCGCCAATCTGATGATAAAATTGCACTGGTGACCTTATTCTCGTGGGAAGTACTACTAACGCGTTAGCATTAGAAAGATCAGTGTTAGCGGAGATGGTTAGCGCTGTCTGTCAGTAGTCATTGGCACGTGGACCGCCTGCTACGGTGGGCAGGTAGCAACCTGCTCCCCGGATACGAACGAACATAATCTACTACATATAGGAACCTAGTATACTACCTCGAATATAAAGACCCTTTGAGTCCACTTCGGATATAACGAACTTCTGTGTCTGGACATCGGTTGTAATGAACTTAATATGTTGACCTCGGTTAAAATGAGCTAAGTGTACCACCTCGAATATAAGAAATTTAGTGTGGCAACCCTGGATATAACGAACGTTTGGCTCCCGACACATTCAAGCTATCCACCGAGGATCGCCTAAAAGTTGTTTTGTGCGCTCCGAGCTCCGCTCAGTAACTCCTGAGTGCCGCTACTCTATCTACTTCCTTATGGTACCATACTTAGTTTAGGAACCAAACCGTGCTTTAGTGTGCTGGCATATCAAGAAAGAAGGAGGCCCCTTCATTTTATTGCAAACAACACCGTGCACACAGCCTACATTGTTTTCAGACACATTACAATTAAGGGCTGCTGTAAGTTACCGAAAGTACAGGAATTGCAGGTCTGAGTGAGCTTGCGCCGAATACAGTAACTGTTGGTGGTTCTGTGCCTGTGTTCGACCCAAACGCTAAATGCACGAAATAGAGTGCGCACGCGAAGGTTATGGGTCAGATCAATATAGCGGCGCCGATCGAAACGGAGGCCACTTATTTGCCACCAGTTCAGCATTTCCTCACTGTGTGTCACGTTAGCAGTCCATAAAGCGGTCACTTTGTCTCAAGCTTAGTGCATCAGGAAATTGTGGAGATTAAACTTCGCCGCATTCGGTGGGCTTTATTTGGACAGCAGGTAACTTTGACTATGTCTAAGCCAATTATACTACAAGATGAAAATGGCCACTATTAAGAATGGTTTAAATCGCTCAGCCATGAATAAATTATAGCCAGTGTCAGCTACCCAATGAAACTAGCTCATGGTACGTTACAATGGTTAACAGTTGTCCCTGGTGATCGCCTATCGATTCATTCAACCAATATGATTTATAGGCTTACATAAGAATGGAGTAAATTGGAACATGAAAATGATACTCAGAAAGGGCAGAGTTAGGCCATTTGTACATCAACAAGTACCAAAAGAGAGCATAAGCGTAAACATTTAGAAGCAATGCCTGAATCATAGACACAAAAAAGTAACTTTATTTCTTCCCAGAGCGAACTGCTTCTAGCCGCATGACATTCTTCCTGCCACGCAGCTAATTAAAGCCACGCAACGTGTTCTGCAGGGGACGCTAGATACGAAGCAATGCAGCTGGAAGTGTTTATGAAACGTATGGAGCCTAGAAATCTAGCACTTGAACCTAACTCACACGTGTTCTCAGATGGACCGCACCCGCACCATACAGCAACCGTTTGGCACCCGGATCAGCACACCAACCAGCACTGCCTTCGGTGCTATCTTGAGTTACGTTACAGAACGAGGCCAGAACCTCTTTGCAGCTTTGGGTTCGCGTCTGTGCATTTTCTTACGGCGCATAAACCTGCCAGCTCTGCGTCGCTTTCATAAGCCAGAGCACTATTTCTTTGCATGCGTGCAAACTATGACGCAGATGGAAAGCAACAGAAAAGATGTTTGCATATCTCTAACATGACTTATGTAAGCAGAGTTCAACGTCTCGATCTCAGAGCTTATATCGCGAACATATATTTCTATCACAGCTCCTTTCACACAGAGCGGCTCCGAAGAAAACGTCATTGAGGAACCGCCAGAGTGATGCCAAACGCTATAAACAAGTCGCAACGCACTGAGGAGGTATTTTATTGCGGGTTCTTGGAACAGAGCATAACGAGGACTTCACCCTGGACTAATAGAATTACTAGGGAAGCATTTTCTGGCGCTTCGTGTCGCATCAATTGCTTGCGCCGCACACACTCGCAGCTAGCCTTTTTTTTTTTCAGTGGGACCAGTTGCGAAATAAGTTCACTTTGTGTTGCTTTCCTCGGCAGCCTGACCACTTGCTTTGACACCAAACTTGCCTTAACCATCTTCTTGACCCAAGTTTTCTGCACAAATTTGGCGTGGTTTTTTCTTTCAGAGCGGGGAAAGCCAAGACAGTACAGATTCTATGTACAAAAAATCGTGCCGGCAGGTTTTACTTGATAAGTCTTGTGGACACTAGATATTGTCAGAAACAAAAAATAACAGGAAAAAGTGTAAAGAGAGAAACGTTATTTTCAGCGTTCGTCGGCCAACCTGCTCTCACATCCAGCTGCGGACCTCCTTCTTTCAGACCAGCTTTGGCGCCATTAGGAAGCAGCCTCAATTGCGAGTGTACAAACTCGGGTTCAGTTACGTGCGTGTTTTTGCTTAAAAGATGTATCTAATTACCGATTCACTATTGTTCTTGTTCAGAGTACTGGAGAACCACGAACCACAAAGTTAAGAAAAAAGTTTTGGATAAAAGCGTTAAGGTATTGCTTATCGCAGAAAACGCAAAGCTAGCGATGACTGCGCTGAGCTTCGGAAAAATACCACAGAGTGGAACCAAAAGCGAGGTTTTGGTTTCGCGCAAATAGACTAAAATACAGGCATACAAAAAAAATAAACGCTTTGTGGGACAAGGTATTTTCCTTTGGGTTCTAGTGCTATTTCAGTATATGACACGCTTTACATCATGTGTGCAAAGCAAAGATTAAAAATCAAATTTGTGAAGTATATATAACTTATATATAACTTTAAAAGCTACCACGCACTCAAAACTCGTGCGCTTCTTTTTGTCGCGACTCATTGCCTCCAAAGCGCCGGAAAAGATTCGGCCACAACGTGAATATAAATTTAACGATATAAAAAACGAATGCGGCTTTGGGTAGGAGAGAGAGGGGCAATGACAAATTGTATCCGGAGGATGTGCTGCAAAAAAAAACGAAAATGGCACGAGAAAGAAAAGTCATCATTCCACGCCAGAGTGATGAAAGCAAAAAGATGCAGATGAGCCCTCAGAAGCGCAGAGCCGGCAGAACCCACAGGACCCTTTCTGAACCGACAACGGCTTTTGCTTTATCTGTGTCTGGAGGCTACAAATCGGAGGGAATAAATGAAACGAAAGCAAAATGTCGTGACAATTGTCAGAACTGCACGGCACAGAAAAGGAAACGTCCTTAAGACCCCATTACTCCGGGGGCCAATTATATTACCCGCCTTTTTCTGCGCTAGAGTTCCCAAACTTCGTCCCCGCTTGTTTTAAGCAAAGCGAGCTCCACAGCGCTGCGCTGAGATGGGCGCAAGCCATTTGTTCGTCTCTAGTGCAGACTCCTGCTTTGTATCTGAGACATATCTTGTCCGTATTTGGACACGCGAAGGATTATCCCCGCTTTCGAGTGTTCTTTCTTATGTGCAATCAATTTGAGTAAAGTTTCTCCTCGGTCCACACCAAAGAAGAGAGCAGTGGCTGTGATTGGGAACCATATATTATCGCCACGAAACACATTAGGCCGTCGTTTTCAAAGTCCACACCCTTGCTTCCTACTTTGTCTTCGTTTATTTATTTTTTTCACAATTTGGCATGGCTCGTAATGGGATGTTGCCATATTCTTCAAGAAGAAATTTCGTCTCTAGATAATATCCGCAGTTGTCTCTTCTCCTGGTTAAGACAGGCTCTGATAAAAAAAAAGGACAAAGGAAAGGCGCGTGAATTAATGGCTGAAGGGCGTCAAATTATTGCCGTGTGTCGGAAGAGCAACGATTATTTATCCATGAAAGTAAAATGAAAAAGATGCCATCCATTGTGGTACTGTTGGGTTGCCTATTTGCTTTCCCCACCATCTCGCTTGTAACGGCAGAAGCACAAGGCGGCAAGCTGTCTGCGAGCAGCGCAATCTAAAAGAAAGTTCCCTCAATAGCGAGTTTTGCGCGAGAGCACGTGTATTCATTTACTTACATTTTTACATATTCTCATTTTGGGCTCTGTCATGTAATTTTAGTCGGAAATCATCGCTAAGGTCTATCTGCTTTCATTTGGAAGAAGCATGTCGAATTTTAATTCATTAATTCATATTTCATTAAAGATAAGATTTGGACAACGTACAAGGACGACTAATTCCGGCGTAAAGCAGGTCTACTTCACACTAATTAGTTCTGTCTACTAAGCATGCGAAAACTGCACGAATTGGACAAGCAGATTATTATGCGCGTGTTCTATTGTTCTAATACTGACTCGGGAGTAGTTCTGATAGTAAATTTCTCGCCCTGGAAAACGCCGTATCCTGCACCCATGCGAAGCCAACGCCGGCCAGAGTGAGCATGCATAAATACGCCTCCCCCGCCCCACGGCTAAGCGTGTGCGTCACTGTGTGCAGCCTTTGCACGCAAGAGGGAGCGCCGATTGGGCCGCAGATTCGAGGATGCGGCTGGTGACAGCGTCCGTTTATGGCACGGCCGACTCCACTCAACCCATCGCTCCCCCGGGGTCCAAAAGTGCCGAGCGGATCGGCACGCCGCCTGCGCGAAGAGCTGCTCTTTTTTGTTCAATTCGGCAGACGCCACGGAGCTTGGCGTTGCTCGCGTTATCTCGTCCCGGCTGGTGCTCGCGGTGCCTGTTTGCCGCGCTAACAGCTCTTTCAAGCGGCTGCGGATTCCCGCCGTACTCTTCGCACCCCGTCCATTAGTCACGAACGGATGCACTGCCGTCCCGGGAAGGCGCGTTTGACGTCGTCAGCTCGTGTGCCATCCCGCACTGAGCTGACGCCGTAACGTCACCGCCTTGTCTTTTATTCGTATTTGCACCCCCCCCCCCCCCCCACCCACCGCAATACTTAGAGAATTCACAGATTGGGCGTTCTGACACGCTTGGGTACTGTGCATTTTGTTATTGCACACTTTGTCGGCGCGAAACCATTTTAGAATGGGCACGTACTTGCGAGATGTATCGTGTTCGTTGGCGCCGAAAATTTGTGGCAAAGTTTTATTGTGGCAGCAGGGCGATACGATCAGTTCTAATTGCACGACCGAATAGGAGTTGAAACTTGGAAAGAATCCACCTTGTCGCAAGTAAAGCCACACACACAAAGGAAAGACAAGGAGACAACGGACAGGCGCCGTCCGTTGTCTCCTTGTCTTTCCTTTGTGTGTGTGGTTTTACTTGCGCCAAGGTGGATTCTTTCCAAGTTTCAAAGATGCTTAACCAACTTGCCCAGCAACATGCCTTACTGAGCGAATAGGAGTTGTGTGACATAATGCTCGTATTTATAGTTGTGCTTGCGCAATTAATGAACCACGATGATACGTTGTGGACACTAGGTTGGGTCTAAAGAACGCCTATACATAAATAGGGATGTGAGTAGGCCGTTGATGGGCTGAAACCCAGCACGTCTCTCTTCTCCAGGCCAGCGACTGGAGTGACAAAGTGAAACGCAGCCCACGGTTCGATCATGGTTCTATGCTTTGCTAGGACTTATCTCAGTCTCAGATAACATTCTTGGCTACAGCGCAGCTGTCTTTGCTCATTGACTTGGGGAGGTTCGCGGTTGATTAGCATGAAAGTCGATGTCTCTGCAACCTTTCATATTTCTAATGCTGCCATCATTCACGATAAGTAGTTAAAAGACCAACTGGGCGATTTGCTCTATGTATGCGCTTTTACACGAAGAGTGAGTAAAAAACAAGGAATGAAATATTGCCTGTAAAAAACTTGCGCACATTATTGAATCAAGGCTTTTAAAGACAGTGTGAGAGAAAACCTCCTATTCAGAGATAGCTAGTTGGGTTAATATACGGCACTGAATGATTGCTCTAACTAAGAGGTTAAGTGGGGAGATATCGGCAACAAAACAGATGCGGACTACTCCAGTCACTTCAATGGCAGACCTGTTTAGCACTTCGCATTATGGTCCATGTTTTAACTGGTTACTCAAGGGGCGGGTGTATTGATTAGTAAATGGCGAGTAGCTGCAAGAGGCCACAATGTTAATGAGTGCACTTAAGTTTGACCGCAGAACCGCGCTACCAATGTGGGCAAAGCGGTTTTACATTTGTTTTCATTAAACTCCAGCGCGGTAAAAAGTGAAAATTTGAAACCAGTTGTCTATTTTGGTATTGCTACTACCTAGAGCTGCTTTAAACATTCAAAAACGAAACGCAGGCGTTTTCTCAGATACTGCGGAAGCCTGCCGAACTTTATATTTTTGAGGGTGACCAGGAACGAGATGGTATTTGTGGACAAATATTTTTTTGCTTAGATTTCAGGACAGCTTTTGTCCACCTCTGTGATCCAGGTTTGTGCTCATGTGTCAACTAGGTCTCCGAAAAACATTTCAAAATAAGTACCAAAGATGGTTTATTGAACTACACAGAAAGAGAGGCAGGGGAACATAAAAACCTTCAGTTAAGACTACGGTTTAAGAATCAGCTTTCAGCGGCAGGCCATGTGCACGATGTAAACAAAAAAAAGAAACTACAAACGAAAAAAACAAAGCGTATAACATGTATTCAGATAAAAGGGCTCTCTTTTACCTCTCATTATGTGTCCTAACCAAACTAGGCTAGACACAGTATAAATGTGAGAAACTTATCTCCGAAAGATTGCGTAAGTGGTGCAGCATAATTGGAAATTTAGAACAATGCACAGTAGGGAAGAAAGACAGAATGAGAAGGATCCGGGAGAAATAGGCAAGTTTTGTGTATATTTGTATATTTGTACAATGGAAAAGTATTCTTAACATGCACGAACTGTAACGTGACCAGGTATTCAAGAGCATGCGAACTATGTTGATTCGTAACTTTCCTACGTCAGTGATGTGGGTTCCACTGAAATAATTGTTTAGGTTTACACGGCTCGCATCTGCCCGGCTTAGCGTGGTTTCTTGCTACACACGAACAAAACAAGCGGGCATCATCGTCCACAAAAGAAGTCCTCCCACATTTCTTTTGCAACTTAGTATCTTTCCTGCACTAAGCAACAACGATAACCAAAGATAACCAAAGATAACCAGATATAGCGGGAAGCAACGTATCGAGATGAGGGAAGCCGGATGCGGAAACAAAGTCGGGAAAAGTGTTGATTCAGCAAAACAAGAAGGAGGAGATCAAGGGCCCATGCGAACGCGCGTTCTAACATTGCTGCTCTGGGATTAACCCGGGAATTGTTCTGGGGAAAGGGGAGGGCTGAGGGCGCAGCTGGAAACGATTTCTTGCGGCACTTCCGCG